>JAGKQL010005651.1:0-10755 GCA_018398635.1 Cyprinodon brontotheroides
TCTCATCATCTTCTCCTTCTTTCCCATCGCCCGGCTTGCCACAGGTTTGCCTGCTGTGTCTAAAAGTAGCATCAGCAGCAATCCAGAGTGACAGCAGCTCATTGGCTAATTTGTATCACATGCAGCCTGGAGCCGGACGCTCCACAGGGCTTTACCATATTAACAGTAGAAGCGGCACAAGTGAAGTTAGACAATGTTGTCGGACAACATGCAGTAATTTATAAATATTTTAAATCAGGTGGGGTCTGGATTAGCCAGCAGTTGGGTCTAGATTCTGACTCTGGTCCGCTAATCCGTGACCTCTGCTTTGTTTGATGTATGTTTCTGTCCAGATTTGCTAATTTTTCTTAGTTCCCATTCAGATATTGGATGGAGAGACTGTGAACTATGCTGTTTGGTCTTGCCACTGAATTCCAGTTGTTGCATTTAGCTCTGGACTTTTACATTTTTATCCAGACTTTTGCACATTTCCAGTCATTCCAGTCTTGGGAACCACAAAACAGGCTTAAATTAAAGGAAACAACAAAGTTGCTCGGTCTTCCTGAAAACCGTTGCCGCTCTAGACCAAGATGACAGAGTTGACAACGGCTCTTGGATGTCAGTAAAGCTGAACAAATGTCATGTGCCTTCAGTCTAATTCTGATTTGTGGTTAGATTTAGATATTTGCATTGGATCCTTAAGAGTAAGTTTAGGGTTTTTATTGAACTTTCTCATAACTCACGTGACTGAAAGCCACCTAGAGTAAGTAAAAGTGATAAAATAGGATTTTTTTTTTCTGCATTTGGTACTTTCAAACACTAAAGGCGCATTTTTGAAACAAGGAGCAAATTGGTTTAATGTGATGCAAATAGTTAGAAGTGTGTAAACATTTCATATTTGGACAAATTGACCTTATTCTATGTGTGGAAGCAATTTGAATACTCATCCACCAACGTTAGAATTAGGGTTAGCCCTCAGAGAGAGGATAAACAGAAAGTATCAAATAAGATTTGGTATAAAATCCACTGATCTTTATGTTTAGGTTTCTTGTAAAACTTCCTTTTTTTTTGTGTACATTTGACTGAACTTTATGGGCCAAAATATTGACGATCAATAAATAACATCTCTATAAAAAGCAATTAAGGTTGTTTAACAACAAAAAAAAAAAAAAACGCAAGTAATAATAAGAGCTTGAATAGAAAATTTAACTGCCTTAAGTTGGAAATAAATAAAAGAATAAATATTTTAAATGGCTCAAATTATCTACAACTTCTGGTGTGTAATTCTGTTTTGCATAAAACCCAACACTCATCTCCATTACCCATGATGTTGTCGCCACTATGTTTGGAAATGCTTTTCTTGTTTGTGGTAATGAAATTTGTTGCCCCATCCTTTCTTATTGTTCTACATACAGTTTACTTTCAAATTAGATATTTTTGCTGTAATAGAGTTTATTAAGATTTTATAAAGTATATGTGAGTGGATTAAAGGACAGTCAGCTTTTTTTATAACCTTTTATCATTTCTTTTCCCCACTTCAGAGTAATGCCCTTCAAGTGTTGTTCTGTCGTACTAAATTCCAATAAGTAGATTAAAGTTAAAGGGGGGGTGACTGCTTTTCCAAGGCACTGCAGGCTATCCCGGATCCTTTTGTTCATGAAAAGTGGGCTCTGAATGTGCTTTGCGTGCTGCTGCTCCAACAAGGTTGTTACCTCAGCACTGTATCCAGGAGGTCATCAGCATCTCATTGTTCACGCGATAAGACACAAAGCATCACAATGGCCATCTAGTCGGCGCATGCTGCCACAAAGCTGTCATCAGCGACTCACAATACCTGATGATTTTCAGTAATTGCTTTTGATTTCACTAAGCCAGTTTCCACCAGTCCCCTTTGCTCTGGGCTGCAATTTAGCACTTTATTTTTGAAGATACTTATAAAATTAGGTCTAGCAGCAGTTTCAAAGTTCCTCGGCACAAAGGAGGAGGTGTTCATTAGCGACTCTGAGGCAACAGACCTCAAAAGAACTTGACAGCAGAACAAGAAGAGAGAAAGAGAATGTGTCATGAAGATGAGGATACCAAGGTGGTGCAATCCTTTGATCAATAGCTCTCCTTATAGCAATCCTGTCTCCTTACCCATCCATAATATACATATCTCTGTGTGCATCCTCTCTGTTATTAACAAGACGGTGTTGCTCCATCTCTGCAGTAGGTATTGAATTTTTAAGACAGACATTTTCCCCTTGTCTTCACCCGTGAATGAGGACAGGTGGAGTAAAAAATACAAAGCAAGTGTATCCGCTGTGGCTTTAAATTAGATTCATTGATACTGGATGTAACAAAAGAGGGTTGATAGTATCAGACACGGGTAAATATTTATTACATTGGGAAAAAAAAGGATTCAGGCCTCAGAAATGAGAGGGCGTCCAACGCTCGGCTTGGTTCTCATGGGAGAGCATGTTTGTCCGTGACAGTCATAAATATGGATCACGCTGGGAGATGACAGGGATTGTAATCTCATGGCTGTCTTTTGTCGAGCACATGACAAAAGTAACCCCCCCATCCAGCTCTCCTGCTGGTGGCGAATGCAGGTGGTAAAAATGAAAAGTTTCACCTTCTCCTGTTCATTAGTATGAGCCACTCAGCAACAAGTGGCACAGCGTTTAATTGGGTTGGAAACGGTGTCCTCGGGGTATTGAGGGATGAGGGGGTAGTTTTCCTGGTCCTTTATCTGTTCTTTCTCTTGGACTAATTTGCAAAAACAGGTAAATATTCAGAGGATTGTTTTGCAGCTGGGCCGATTAAGGCAGCTCAAGCATAGCAATGGAAAATGTGGACCGAACGGAAAGCCTGTAATTCAATTCACACCGCTCGCTGAAATGAACAGGACTTGTTGGTACTAGTCGACAGCTGCGGCGCCGCATCCCTACCCAGGGGGTGTCAAGTAGTTCTTCAAATTACCACACTGGGCTTCCAAAAGGACGCCGGTAGCAGCTCAGATAAGATGGCCTGTCATTCATATAGCACTCCAGAGTACAGAGAGTGTGCATCTCTCTTCCGCCGCTGCTCAACAGATGTACTAAATAAATAACTGATGAATAAAAGAGACAAACAATCTTTATGTGTTTCCCCACCTGCAGCTCTGAAGGACCCCTGCACGGAGGTGACATGTAGCTACGGCAGCACGTGCGTCAAGTCGTCGGACGGCATGTCGGCGAAGTGCATGTGCCCCCTCAGCTGCGAAGGCAAACCCCAGCAGGCGGTGTGCGGCAGCGACGGGAAGGACTACCGCAATGAGTGTGAGCTCCACCAGCACGCATGCAAGACCCAGAAAAACATACGAGTGCAGTTCCAAGGACCCTGCGGTGAGTCACATCCTTGGTTTTTGTCCTAAATGTCTCTCATCATTTTGTCTTTCCAAAGAAAATAAAAAATATACATATTATAGATATAGAATTAACCAGCAAGCTTAGGAAAGAGTCTTCTGTTGTTTTTTTTCTCTTTATCATAGTCATTTTTTAAAAGGTATGTCTCTTATTCAAACTTAGTGATTTCTTAGTATTAAATTCTCTTTGATTACTCTTCCAACATACTGTTAATATGCCTGAAAACAGTAAAAAGGAGTTCTCTATGTTTTCATTCCTGAAATCAGCACAGAAATGCCATCAGATCTTTACATTTGCACATATTTCTACTCCTTTGTGGTACAACCTCATCCTGATACGTTCAGATTAGTTTCATAAAGCCATGTAATCTACCATGAAACCATAAAGAAGCATTTCCGCTTTATGATGTTCTTTGAAAAACTTTCCCTACTACTTTTTTCCCCCTTTTATTCTTTGTTTACTACCACTGCCTTTGTTGTTGTTTTCCACATCCTCATGCTGCAGTTCCTTCTGGCACACCTCAGCTAATTCTCATTTTTCCCTCAGATTGCTTTGCTTCACGCAGGCCTTCCTGTGGTGTGAATTGTTGTTTTCTCTAAGTAGGTCTTCAGAGCTGTCGTTATTGTCTGTTTCTTTTCAAGCTCTTCCTTGTTATCATCTGGCAAGTCGTTGTTTACGCTCAGCGCGCTCAACTTTTACTTTTCCTGGCAAGCCAGATGGAGTGAAAGAACAACAGAAAGTAACTCTGCCTCTCAGCAGCAGGAGCCAAAGCCAGCTGTTGGGCGTCGAGAGATAGATGCGTATTTCCACGGGCAGAAGGTTGGTCGTATAAATCCAGACCGAATCGCCCGTGTTTCCCTGTTTTTCCCTCAGAAGGTCCAAGGCACGGGGGAGCAGATGGCCCTGATGGTTCTCTAAATCTCCCTGCAGCCATTTTATCTAAAACCTCAGGCCAAACCCGTTTGATTTATCCACACTGGTAGTTTTTTGCAGAAAACAAGCTATTCTTTTTGTAATTACCCTACTTGCTCAGCTAGAGAAAAGCATGGATCCTGGAAGCAGTCCTTCTCAGTTAATGGGAGGTAATGGTCTTTCTCTCAGATAATGGTCTGGCTGGCGGCTGAGGCTCTGCGTCATGCAGAGACACTGCGTGAATTACGATAAAACCCTTGTTTACTCGGCTGCGAGTCTCTCTGCAAGCCTTTGCATTGTGCTGCTAGAAATCAATCCGAGTCCTGGCCGGTGGTCACCCTGCCTTTTTAACCAAACCACTCCGTCCCTCTTTTAAAAAGCCCTGTCATTGTCATTCCTTGTACTGCAGCCAAAGGTCTTTGGAAACCATCCCCTCTTATTTTTCTGTTTCTCATTCTCTTTCTTCCTTTCCCGATGATAGGGTGTTTCATCCTTGGCGTGGTTTGAATGACTCGCCCAAACTTGGCAGTGATTTAATGCGTAGCGGTTCCACATAAATCCTTTTGTCCTTTCCCGCATCCTGGAAGCGTGGACAGCAGGATAAAGCCTGTGTTACAGTTTCCAGGAGGTAGAACCCTTGTTCGGCACATCCTCAGGCCCATTTCATTATGATCTGTGGACTGATAGGGCGAAGTGAGCCGAAGAAGGGCTCCTCTGGAGGAAGGGAGGAAGGAGGGAACTAATTAAAGCCTTGGTCTCTTCATCTATTTTCTTGTCTTGGCTTCACATCCAAGGTCCTGGCCTTTCCTGCTCTCATCTCCAGGTTCACATGTTATCTCTGAAGCCCCTTCTCTTTTGTTTTCTTGTTCCAACCCCATCGCCATTAACCAGACTGAACGTTCTAGCAGGGCATTAGACATGTCTTCAGATTAGTGAGGGGTTTAGACAACATGACCTGGTTAAAAGATGAGATTTTAGGACAAATTTGAAGCCATTTGTCTTTTTTTTTGTTACACTGAGGGTAATGGTTTTAACATTAAAACAAAACAATGTAGAAAATGATGTCCAGATTTCACTAGTCATTGTATTGCTTTGTTTTTATCTGATTTTACGGTTGTTCTGAGGCTTTAGAAAGACATTTGACTTGATCTTTCTTTTTTTACACAAATTGAATCCATTTTGTATAAAAACAGAAACTGTGTTTTAAATAAGTCTTTGTATTATTTTTACTGTCGCTCTTCAGGGCGCTACATAACTCAGATAATTTACTAGAGGTTAACACCTGCAGTTTAAAACTGTAACACTGCTAAATTTGTGCTTATAGAAAGCACTAATGCTAACGGTTAGCTTTACTTATTTATGCCTACTGTCACTGTCTCCCTTTTCTGCTCAAAGCAAACAGTAAAACAGTGTTAGATCTTATTTCAGACTATAGATTTTGATCTTTTTCCAAGACCAACTTTATTTATCAGAAATCATTTATGCTCTTCAGTTAAAACTTTGTCAATGTTTTGTCATTTTAGTCAATGACTAGTTGGGTCACAAATCTATGATTTTTGGGTAGGCGGCCAAATCCATCTAATGCCGTAACCTTTCACCCTTTAAGTAATGTTTACTATGAATCACTGCTGTTAGCTTGGTTCTAACTGATTGTTACTGCCTTCACAGATCCTTGCAAAGACAGTCAGAACAGTCTAAACACTATCTGTCGAGTGAATGCCATGACCCGCCAGCGTGAGATCTACAAGTCACCAGAGTCCTGCTCTGAAGATAAGGAGCCTCTGTGCGCAAGCGACGGCCAGACATACTTCAGCGAGTGCGCCATGATAGCCACAGGCTTTCAGAAGGGCATCAGCCTCAGGAAGATCCATTCTGGCCAATGCAGAAATCTGGGTAAGGAAAAGCTGCTAGTTAGCTTGAGCTGGCTTAACATTTAACAAAGAGATTTCCAAGTATGAGGACGTTTCGCTTCCCATCCAGGAAAGTTTTTCAATTCAAGATGTCAGGAATAGCGTTGGGTTTGAGGCTATATACAGTAGCCCAACAAGTATATAGCCTCGAACTAACATTTGGGACATTTGGAATTGAAAAAGCTTCTAGGATGGGAAGCGAAATGTTTTTTACCTTCTTTGGAATGACTATGACCTGGATGACTGAGAATCTTCTTTGGAATGACTATGACCTGGATGACTGAGAATCTTCCCAGTATGTTGAACATTGAGAAGTGAAAACACTTTTGATACACTAAAATGTCAATCAGTTCAGACTGAGAGACGGAAGGGCTCAACTAGTGAGCTCACATATTAGGAGAAAAGTTATTTTCTCCTAATATTTATTATTTTAGGACAAAGAATCTAAATTAGCTCATGTATGAGCAAACCGACCAGGCAGCCATTGTTGTAGGAGATAACAGATTTTGGTCGGTCTGTCAATGCAGTGCTTTACAAAAGCCTTCATTCCCCACATTAAAAACACAGACATCAGCCTTTTCTTTATTTTGTATTTGGAGGTTTAACAATAAGTCAAAGTTTAATTCAATTAAAAAATACTTTAATGAAAATGTTAAGTTTTTTGTTCCCTTTTCCATGAGTTCATATGATAACTGTAGGCAGGAAGGATGAGGAAAATCTGCAGCGATCTGTCTTGCATTAAAGTATTAAGTCTTATATTTGTTCCATGTGATCACGGTGAAGAGAGTGGCTCGCATGATGCCTGTGGTATAGAGATATATTCTTCATTAAATCATCTCCAGAGATTCTAGAGAAGTTTCTTTGAGATTTTACAGTTGTGAAATCTGTCAAATTTGGAGGCTGGTTGAAGACCCAGAGATGAGTTTTGGTGATTTAATGACGGTGGCAACAGACACAAAAATCCAGAAAAAAAATACTGAAAATCAAAAATGAGGTGGAAAGTAGAAATGAAAAAAGCAGCTGTGAGTAACTGTAGAGGTGGTGTATAAATTGGGAACAGAAAAAAGAATGGGCTAATGAGCTGGTATGGAGCAGCTGTGAATAGAAGTAACTAGAAGGGAGCCAAGGGGAAAGGAAACAGGCACAAGGGGGCAGCAGAGAGCAACACAGCTTAAATATAACACAAAATGGAAAATAACCATATTTCAACCAAACAGTAGTGATGGTGAGATGAAGCCTCGTGAGGCATTGAAACGTTTAGGCTGATTGCTTCAACGATCAACACAGTTCACGTAGCTTCATTTGAACATGTCACCTACTGGTGGAGTGCATTACTACAGTTAGTAATATAATCTGATTTTTTTGCCGTTGTTTTTTTTGTATTTGTTTTTTCAAATTAAGTTCCTTTGAAATTGTTAATTATTGGTGTGTAAAATGTCTTAGAAGAGAACAACTATTTAAGCTATACTGTTTCTCTGCCTTTTTTGTGAAATAAGCTCAAGTAGTCAGTGCTTGTCTGAACGTTCTTGTGCAAATTGGGCAATGATGAGCAAAATGTAAGGTATTACAAATTTTTATTCAAACATAATAGTTTTTCCAGAGTTTATGGTTTAATCGGGTTTGGAAGTTATGTGTTCAACCAATCTTTTGGCTAAACCAGCCAGTCTAAGAAGGCAGTGTTTTTACCCAATCTATAATTATACAAGGGCAAACCAATACAAATTAGTCTCATTAGCCAGAAACAACAATACAAAATCTGAAACACTTTTACAAATCTTGAAACAAATTTACATTTCAGAAAACAAATTTACAACAAACGAAACACTTTTACAAATCTCGAAACAAATTTACATTTCAGAAAACAAATTTACAACAAACGAAACACTTTTACAAATCATAAAACAAATTTACATTTCAGAAAACAAATTTACAACTGACAAAATCTTACGGAAAGGGAGGGACTGTCTTCGAAGCTTACCCGGAAGTGATAACCGGAGCGTTCATGATGACCCAAGATGGAAGCTAATCGAGTTGCGTTTTGCCCGTTCTGCGGCACTCATGTGAGCAGTTTAACGCGGTTTTGTTTTTCCTGCGGTCGGTCCTTGGAGTTTTGTGAATGGTACCGAACAGATTTTGGAAGAAGAACCGGCTATCTTGTGAAATTCTGTTTCCCCGTGAAAATCTGTTCCCCCTGTGTCGGGAGCGCGCGTTGTGCAGCCAGAGAGAGAGAGAGAGAGTAAGTGATCTGTTCTCAAGGCGCCCCTCTTGATCATTTTTCAGTGAAAACAGCTCTCCATATAATCATCTCAACTCTTCAGGTCCATTTTAATCAGCTGCTCTTTTAAAAAAATTGTAAATAAATATATACATTAATGAGGCCCTCTTACACTTTTTGTGTTTTTTTAAACGCTAAGAGAATCGGTATTTCTCCAACTTTGTCCCTTCCGGACAAAAATAAACGTCAGTCACCAAACACAACAACACGTAGTGTATTTTTAATTTTCATTGCTGGATATAAGAGGGATGGAAACTGGCTGATGGCAGGGCACACAGATTAAGACGTCCTGCGAAGGTTAGTTCGGGTTAATCACCTTCTAATGTAAAATATGACAGATTACTGGATTAAGGACGTTTATAGTATACCACATCACACATATCAATTTTAGAGAAATTGGAAACAGTTTATCCTTATTTCCCAAAGATATGGGAGGAGGAGAGGGAGAGAATGGATGTTTCAGCAGCCTGAAATAATCTGTTCCCCCCATAAAAGGGGAAGAAATTGATTTACCTGCAAGTCTTTAACTGTGCTTATTCCCATCACCACCAAGAACAAATCCTGTGGATTTGGTCATATTTACTCTTTTCATAGGGGGAACAGATTATTTCAGCTGCCTGAAATAATCTGTTCCCCCTCCATAAAATTGATTTACCTGCAAGTCTTTAACTGTGCCTCTTCTTTCACTACTACTATCATGAGAACAAATCCTGTGGATTTGGTCACATTTACTCTTTATTTGCAAAAATTAAAGGGGGGGAACAGATATATTTCAGCTGCCTGAAATAATCTGTTCCCCCTCCATAACAAGGGAATAAATTGATTTACCTGCAAGTCTTTAACTGTGCTTATTCCCCTCACCACCAAGAACAAATCCTGTGGATTTGGTCATATTTACTCTTTATTTGCAAAAATTAAAGGGGGAACAGATTATTTCAGCTGCCTGAAATAATCTGTTCCCCTCCATAACATGGGAAGAAATTAATTTACCTGCAAGTCTTTAATGCTTATTCCCCTCACCACCAAGAACAAATCCTCTGTTCCATCATCTCACCTGATTTGCAACACCTTAATGAGGGAAAAAGTTTTAGCAGAGAAATGTCTGTTCCCCTTTAAATTCTTATAAATATATATCAAAAGCAACCCTGTCTCTCGTCCTCAATTAGCTGGAGATAAGCTGTGGAGCCCCCCATATCGACCCTGCTTGGGATAAAGCGTGACATAAAATGGATGGATGTATCAAAGCACATAGATTTCACTTTGTCTTTATCTACATATGTGTCTGTTAAAATGTATTTGTATGGATATACAATTTAGTCTATTTTTAATGAAGAATAATTTCAGTGAGTCAGTAAAAACAGTTCTAGCTTTATTATTAATTGCTATGTTCAAAGTAGCTGAATGAATCTGTGAAGTTAATACTTTCTCATTCTCAATCATGAATTGCATATGGATTTAGGATAACATATGTGATATGTTGTAAATTTGAATGAAATAGGTGCCATGATAATGAAAATAATCTTTAACTTTTGTTTCTTTTCCACTTCATATCAACCCCTCTCACCTCATCAGATGTCTATGAGCTTTTTCTGGAAAAACGTCTTTTGTCACCATCAAAGTGAATGCATATAAGATGTTTTACTCTGACATTTACAAAATTGAATTATAATGGAACTGGTGGAGTCAGGTGGTACAATGACCATATTGTTTAAGGGGTATACACACAGCAGTTAAAGTATATAACTATATTTACGCCTTGATACATTGCGACCTATTATTTTTGATAGGATCCTCATCAATTGGAATATAAGGGAATCTGAAATTATTGATTCTGCGTGAATGTAATGTAAAGACATATTTTAAAATAAAACTTTACATTTTTGGTTTCTTTCCTAGATCCTCTGGACATTTACCGGTTATTTGCAAAAAATTCAAAGCTGTAAACCATATATCACCAACTCGAAAAAATCTTTTACTGCTTTGCATGTTTGCCTAAGGTTCCTGAGTTTTGCATGTGAATTGTGCTGGTTTATACATGTTGTTTATTTGCTTCATAAATGACATTTGCAAAATTGTTGGGGAACAGATTATCAGCTGCTCGGAAATAATCTGTTCCCCTTAATTACTTTAATAGTAAATATGACCAAATCCACAGGATTTGCTCCAGCGGTGAGGGAATAAGCACAAAGTTAAAAGACTTGCAGGTAAATCAACAAGTCTTCCTTTTATGTAACAGGACACATATCAGGCAAGCCAGCCACCTGTTCCCTCCGCCACTTTTGCAAATAAAGAG
>JAGKQL010005652.1:0-10966 GCA_018398635.1 Cyprinodon brontotheroides
GGACTAATTTTCAAGAAAATTGTACAAAACAAAACAAAAAAAAAAAAACCCCATCTCTATTCCTTTCAATGTGATTCTGTTGTGTAACTTAGTTCAAATATTCTTTTAACAACCTGAAACCTCTAAGATTGATATTTGTTACACTTCATTCAAAACCATTAGTTTGTTCTTCCTAACGTTTAGTGACCATTAAGAACCGTTGCAGGGTCGAAGAGTCACAGGCATGTCAAAGACTGAAGCCAGAAAAGTCATTGCAAAATAAGGTGACTGCTCACAGAGAGCTTTATGCAAGAAAATGAATGGAGAGTTGGATGAAGGAAGAAAATTCTGGAAGAAAATGTTGCACAAATATGAGGGATGGTTGCATCCTTGTGCAGCTTGAGAAGCACTGCTCATTCAAGAGTTTCTGGAGAACAAGCACTGCTGTGCCTTTGAGCCATCACCTACCTACTCGGCAAGAGGCACCAATTCCTGTTTGGCAAGCAACTTGCCTGACCTAAACCCCAAACAGAACCTGTGGACTTTTGTCAAAATGAAGATGGTGGTTATGACAATGGGAAACAATGCAGGTGGTAGAATGCTGTGATTAAAGCAGCCGAGCCATTATAAAGTCAGCGTTGTGTCCCCTGTAAAACACTGACATAGTGGAAGCAGCCATGTTAAGATATAATATAAAACGAAACAAAACGTTTGGAGGAAGAGTTATTCCTCCAGAATTAATAGGACAAATGGTGGCTAAGTGTGAACAGCAATCTAAAGGGCAAAGGATCCAGCATCTTGTTAAAGTTAATAGACTAATAAACTTGACAAAGCGGATTCCGCCCTGTGTCTGGAAAGGAAACTGTGACTATGCAGTGAAAATCAAAAACTACCTGTAACATTTCTGAAGTTGTTTGCTCCTCACCGTGACTTTCTTTTCTTGCAGTCGGAGGACATGCAGCAGCAGATAATTCGAGAAACTTTCCATTTGGTTTCGAAGAGAGACGACAATGTTTGTAACTTCTTGGAGGGTGGAAGGTAAGTTTTTTTTCATATCACTGTAGATCAATTCCTTACACACAAATTTGAATTTCCCAATCATTTATTCATTTATTACTATGACTTTAATCTCCAAAGTCTAAAGTTTAGATTCCCATTAAGTTTATGGTGAATAAAACAAATTCTTGCGACAGACTCATTAGTTTATGGCCTGTTTTATATTTAGCAAAGTATCTCTGTTGAATATTGTATTTTTGAGCAACTACATCCCTAAAATCTCAAGCTAAATATCAACATAATGAACTGACTGAGTGGCTTGTAGTAACTTCTTTTAAACAGTAGATGGCAGCAACGCAAAGCTTTCAACCTTCTCCTTTAATCAAAATAATTAATTTAAATGTTCAGCAAAGACAACCTTTACTTTTTTCTCTCTTACAGTAAATGAAAACCTGCCTCTGCTTTATCTTTTAAGTATATTTATTCTCAAATCTGCTTTCAGTCTCATTGGGGGCTCAGACTACAAGTTGATCTACCCGGCATTATGCTACCCTCTACCGCTGATGTTTTCTGTGTTGACTCGTCTGAGAGTGAAGGCGCTCGGTATCCCTGGACCTGAGGATTCAGGTAGCTGCTGTGTATCTTTGAATTAGCCAACTGTGTGTGAAGATGAGTGAAAGTTCGCAAAGGAATCATTATTTTCTTTTCTTTTAGAGATTCTGGATATAGTTTAATCTTATTACCTATAGTTGATCAATCTGATGGGTTAAAGGCAGGAAAGAGGATTCTGTGAGGTGGAAGATATGTCCATATAATGAGACCACTACTAAATGTTTTCTTTTGCCTGTTTTAAAAATTTTGGGTTTTATTGGAAACTCTTTGATAAATGCTTTAGCGTTTGTAGAACTGGACCTTATATTCCCATGGATGGATAAGGTGGTGACGGTGCTTCTGGTGCTCCAAACCTGTTTCTCTATATTTCTTCTGCATTCTGCCACTTGTATTTCTGCAAAACAATCTTAAATCATGGCAGAGATTTTTTAGAAACAAAGGAGGGAGGCTTTTTTTTCAGCACAGTAAGCTGCCTTTATGTGTTAAAGATGCACAGTCATCAGGACATTTTATATTTATATACACCACTTACTCTAAATGTTTTTCACTTGTACTGTGTGCGTGCAACAGGTGATAAATACATAGGTGGTGTTGCTAAGCCCCTCATAGTGGAGTTGTGAAAATAATGAAAAAAGTCAAGATTCTGTGTGAAGAAAAATGCAACAAAATGTTTGATCCCAAGCGGGATGGGGCTGGAACAGTGCTGAGAATGGGGAAACAACTTGAATGTTGGTTTGAAGCTTAAGCTGCAGAAGCGTTCAGATAATGAGTGCAAAGTTGGCAGCGGGTTAAAGGGAACCACGTTACATTTTCCATGTTCTACTCACCCATTTGAGTTTGTGTCATTTAAAGCTGTTCTGAGGTATATTCCGTTAGGTTATATCCAATGCGTCTTCAGCAAAGACGCGACTTGAAGGCACAAACTAAACTGTTCATCATTTATTCTTTTATGAGTAGCGCCAGCATTCAGAACATGGAGGCCAATCGTCCCCCAGACATCCGCGCTGGTTATATTTTTTCATATTTTTATATTTTTTAAAACAAAGTGGAGTGTGATGCGTATGCTGTGCGTCAGGCTCTGCTTTAGTTGCTGCATTGTCACCGTTCACACTTTCTGAAAGTTTATGGAACTGCCAGCAGATGGCGCCACATCTTTTTATGTCTGCTAATCGAACCTCCTGCTGAAATTCTAGGCTCAAGAAGGACTAAATCTCAACACCTTATTCTGAACAGGTGTGAAATTTTGACTCTGACCCCTTTAAAAATGAGAGGGTTATTATTAAGCTGCTTTTTTAATCTCACCCTTTTTACAGTTCTACAAAGCTGTTAAGCACACGTTTTCAGTAAAACAAATTGGTTTCTATCTGAGCAGATCTAACTGTAGAAAGTCTCAGTGGCGCTTAAGCCATATTATGTTATATTTCTAAAGTTTCACTCTGCAACGCTTAAATAAATAAAAGTGACAAAAGCATAATTTATAGATCAAAACCTTGATAAAAAATAGCAACTTTTTACTAGTTTATGAAATTTTTGGATTTTTTTTTTTACTTGAGGTTATCTCAAGAGAAAACTACAAAGCGAGGGTAAAGTTCACGAGCCAAACATTCACCAGCACATCCAGATTAGGGCTGCAACTATTTTGCTTAACTATTAATCCGTCTTTTTTATTTTTTGATTAATAAATTAATAATCTGATAGCAAAAGCTCATAGCAAAAAGTTTTCTAGAATGAAACTAGGTGAACTAGAAATCTTTTTCCTTTCGAGGAAGTTCTGATGATAAGAACTAGTCGACAGACTTAAATGTTTTTTTTTTCTATCTTAATGCAAAATTTCTACATATTTTTTTCACAATCTTGGAATGATTGCTGCTCTAAAGTAAGGTAGGCTCTGTCAACTAAAGGTGCGTTCTAGAGTCTCTACACTCTAGTTAACAATTAATCGATTACTACTAAATTGGTTGGCATTTAAATAATCGATTAATCACAATTAAATCAGGTTAATTGTCTCAGCTCTAATCCAGATTAATTCTTTATTTAAGTCGTTATAGTATATTAACATCCATTTTGCTCTTCTTTTATCAAATCTCCTATAAGCGGGGTCGGGGAACATCTCTGAATCTTTATGCTCCTCTCAGAAGGTGTCCTTTTCACTCCACACACACCTTGGCTATCGAGTAGAAATCAGGCTTTTTACTATTGTTTTGTTTGTTTCCACTGGAAGAAAATCTCTGCGCTCGGTAACCTGCATAACTTCTGAGAAGCTTCATTCATTTTAGAATGTAATTAAAAGTCCTCCTTGCTGGATAACTGATCCAGACACATCAGCCCACGGCTGGCCCCGGCCCATCTTACGGCGCCCGTCAGTGGTGATGTAACATGGGCTGCAGTTTGTCGTTAGGAATATTTGCCAGCATATAAATATTATACTTACTCACATCGATTATGTTTTACTTGCAGAGTTCTGGTAATTGAGAGACAGTTAAATAAGATTAAAGAGAACTGGAGCAGTGGGAGTGATCTTAACGCTTTTGTTGTTTCTTACTTGCTTTTTCTGCAGGTCCACTATATCCTGCAGGAGGTTGTGATGGGAGGCATGGTACTGGAGACCAACATGAACGAGATAGTTGCACAAGTGGAGGTGCAAAACCGCATGGAAAAGTCAGAGGTCAGGCCCTGTCTGTCATGATAAGAGGAATGTCTGTTTTTTATCATTTGTGGGGGTTTTCTTCTCTTAACTCACACTTCAGACATGAACTTTAGCAGAGGTAGTAGTGGTAACACCAATACAACTTAAAGCTTCCATGTATTTAAGGCTCAATATTCACTTGTCCAACTAACATCAGTCTATATTTGGGCTATAATTGCGATACATGATATCTATCATATGTTTAAATTACCTTCAAAAACAGTAGTGCATAAAATTGCACTGATATACTCATTAAAACCTTTGGTTTCAAATTTAATGTCAGCATTAGACCTTTAACAAGATCCCAGCAACCAAACAGGAAACAAAGCAAAAACACACAACTGAATAAAATGTAAAATAAAGAAGGGCTCTTTTGTGCTTAATAAAAAAAATGCAGAATGAAAAAAAGAAATTGACCTCAAATTACAAAAAGAAAAGTGGAAATACTGTCCAAAAATTAGAGCATTATCAGAGCATCTCAAAACTATTAGCATTGAGCTTTATGTTCTGGGAATTTTAAAGAAGCAGAAAAAGTTGTAAAACTGAGAACATTACCAAGTTTGGAAAATGGCTGAAAAACCTCTGAATAAGACGGCATCACATCACAGGTATTAGATCATCTGATAAACATTTAAATAACGTAATATATAGCTGCTGTGCTTTCCCTCCATATCTTCCTTCTTCATTCATAACGGATCGCTTTTTCCAACGGCGAGGCCAACGTCTTTGGCTTCACAGCTGATTTATTTAGTGTTTTTTATTGGTCAGCGGCAAGACGAGGACATGCAGAGTTTACAACATTCATCAACTTAACTTTTTAGGTGTTGGAATATATTTTTACTATCTTTTGCAGCAGTGCTTTTGTTCGAAGTGCTATATGTGAGATCCAAAGCTCTGCCATACATTGTTCAGCTGAAACACCTGCTGCCGGCCTCTGCTTTAGTTTTATCAATGGCGCCCTCTGGTGGACAAAGGCAACATTGCAATACTGACCTTCTGAAGCCTCTTTCCCACCGAAATTAGTGGGTTAACGCTTGTTTTTCAAACAAGGCTCGACCCGCTAGCAATCAGCATTTGTCTCCCTTCATGCAGGGTTATTGTCGATGATGTCATCAGTGCGACAGAAATCAGGAAATTAAACAATGGAGAGCAACATGAAAAGAAGACGGGGCGTAGAAAATGTGCTTCATCGTTTCGTTCTTTTGTCCGTCCGTCTCTCAAGCCATGTTTATCGAATGTAAACAGATTTGTTTCGGCTTGTTGGATCAGAAGCGACTGCCGCCATGTTGTGACGTCCATTCTTTGCACTCAGTGGTATCACATGAATTAGGTAGTCGACCTGGGTCTGACTACTGTTAGCTGACCGAAGTCTGGCCGTTTAAGGACGATCTAACCCCGGGTCACTTAGCGAGTCGTTAGACAGTGAGCTGTTCCCACCGCCACTAAAACCTGATCTTTCCTTGGTTTAAAATGAGTTTTTAGGTGCTGCTGTGGTTCCTGTCTGAATAAAAACAACAAAAGCCTGAAAATAATTTTTGGCCTGTGTGAAAGTGGTATAAGTGATATAGGATAAAACAAATTAAATGTAATGAACCATTAAGCGACAGTTAATCGTATTTCAGTTTCTCGTATGACATGTAAATAGTAGAACCATAAAACAGAGTCGCTACAGAGATGAAACACCTGTTGAGTTTCTGACAAACAAACCAATCAGAGTCACTTAGATTTTTTTTTAATCAATTTTTGCCACAAATGATTTTGCTGGTATAAAAGAGTTCTGAGGCTTTGTTTGGGAAGAGTTAAGGTGTAACATTCAACCTTTTTTATTTATTTATTTTTTTTACTCCGTGTTTTCAGCTATTTCCCTTCTTTTCAGTTTGTAGTTCTGTTCTCTAAGCTCTCTGTTGGATGCTCAAATCCTGGCTAAATGTTTTCCAACTTAACCCAGCTTAAATCTTCTCCTCTACCTCATCGCTGACCTCTCTGGGTTTCTTGAACAAACCCTTCAAAGGCCTCCAAAGAACAGCTGTATTTATACAGCAAATAAATTACAAACACTGGCACATTGGGCACGTAGGGGGCTTCTTTTCCAGAGAACTATAGCAGAATAATGTTTGCAGCAAACACATTTGAACATTTATTTTCTGCTCTTACTGTTACATTTGCTCAAAGAAAATCAAACAGAGTTAAAAGAAAGAAGACAATAGAGTCAAGTAATCTGTATAAACCAGGAGAATCTCTGTAAAAGGAAAACTGAGGCCTTGAAGGTGTTTTCTGTCCTGCTTTTTATGCGCAGGGCGGTCTGTCGGCGGCCCCTGCTCGCGCCGTCTCTGCCGTGAAGAACATGAACCTGCCAGAGATCCCTCGCAACATCAACATTGGAGACATCAATATAAAAGTGCCAAGCCTCTCCCCGTTCTGAGGAGCGTTCCCGCTGCGCTCTGCAGGGCCCGGAGAACTCTGCTACCAAAAGCAGCGCTGCAGCTCACGTTGACAGCACTGGTTTTTATTCTTAACTTAATGAACCACAACAGCTTAACCTTTCCTTCATGCAGATTTACCTGATTTAATATATTTGCACACTTAAAGTTTGATTCTTGAAATCATCCAATACATTTTCTGCTGCTTGAATCATTGAATTACTCCAAATAAATAGAAATCCTCTCAGCCCAGTGTGAATTTTCCCACACTGTCCCTCTGACCATCTGCTCTTATTTTAAGTAATTCTCAGCATATTAAAAAAATGTAATTTTCTGACTTTTATTAGACGTCATTCAGTCCAAGCGTGACGGGATCCTTTGACTTCTGTGCTGTAATCATTTAAACTTTGTCTTCAGATTGTTTTCTCCCCGGTAATTTATCATGTCTCTGTTATAACTCCTGATGAATGTTTCCTTCCTGGGGGCGAACAGTGATGATGTAAACGCTGCCTGGTTCCAGCCAAATCTCAGCGTGCTGTCAGAGGGGGGGTCGACATCTTTTTAGCGAGAAAGCAGATGTTTTGTGTTTCTATCAATGTTTTGTGTCCTATTTTGTTAGAGATCTTGTGAATTCTAATGGAAAATAAACACGTCTTGTTGTCAAAGACATTCCTTTGCTAAGGTGAAGTAAATAAACACTTAGAAATATTTAAAAGTGTCCTGATCTGATTTAAACAAAGGCTGGAATCCAGAGCCGTCTTCACCTTCTGCTTGAACAGCTTGCAGAAGCTGCAGCTTTTTTCCGCATTCTTTCTCACCTCTGTTCCAGTTATTTAGAGGGGATTTTTTTTTTAAATGAGGGAGTCTTTTCCTCCCTGACGTTCTCAGAAAAAAAAAAAAAACCTGTGCTAGCTCTCACCGCCTCCCACTATCAGGCTCACAGATGCTGACCACAAGCTTGAACCGCGGATCTCTCCTGCTGAACCTCCAGTGATTGGTATGTACGGTGTTCGCTCCACAGGTGTTTCATTTAAATGGAACCCCGCTCTAGCCGTCTTTCTAAGGGCTGGAAAGCAGCTGAAGCTTTTCTAATAGGCTTTTTACAAGTGAAGCATAATTGCATAGTTGTAAATACATTAAAATAATTCCATAAAATAGAAAGTAAAATAATTTCCCTGCCTTCTAAAGGGAGATTAGTTAATTTATATGAATTGGACCAAATAGGAAAAGGATTATTTTTGTGTTTAGTTTGACTTCAGGCTCATGTCTCCTGTCTATGGTGGAGTTTCTGGATCCAAACCCTGCTGCTCGGCACCATGCTTATTTCACTTGGTGATGATAATGAAGATGATGTTAACCCAATGTGTTGCTGAAGCAGCCTCTTTATAAAGCTCTATCGTTCCTTTCACCAGGTCACATGTGCACACCCTGCCCTTTTGTTTTAATTCCTCTTTTTTTTTAACACTGAAAATATGTGACTTTGAGGTCCCAAGAAAAACATTCCCACTCGCCAGGATTATGCTGCTCTTTGTTGGCAAGGAGTACCGGCACTGATTTGTTTGGCTGCTGTTGGATGTCAACTTGGTGCAGAGGGACATGTTGGAAACACTGAAAGGGAAAACATGTTGGCGATCAATTATTAACTGAAACAATATGCTCTGATCTGTTATATAAATTACCCTAAAGGTTATGTTTAGTATGACCCTGATAGAACATAGATACATAGAATCAACAACATGGCCGCCTATTTTATTTTCTTGCTAGCTCGGCGGGGAACTGCAGATTCTCCTCAAATTATGCTAAAATGGACACGGTCTGTTATCTCTCTCCTGGAGGAATCCATCACAGGAACGGCTAAACAGGGTCCCCGCAGGTCCTTAAAAAGTCTTAAAAGGCATTGAATTCTTCAAAATAAGAATAAGGCCTTAATTGGTATTAAAATGTCTTAAAGCTACAGTGTGTAATAATTACAGGGATATACAGTCAGAAATGTAATATATTATACATAACTATGTTATTTATCATCATCTACGAGCTCAGCCTCTTAACCTTAATATTTGCGTTGCCTTAGAATTCGTTATTTATAATTACATAGGAGCGGGTCTCGCAGCCATGGAGGCAGACATCTTTGCGCTACGGCAGCGCAGAGCCAACAAACTAGCGATTGCGAGATCGCCCATTACGCTCGAAAGTAACTACGGCAAGTTGAGAGAGATGAACTGAGACGGTACTGAACAATAGATGGCAGTATTAAAATGATCTATGTAAACAAACCTCATCACTTGAGAAGGTAGGTGATGCGGACGTGAGCTGCATTTTGTCCCATAACTGCTTGTACAGGAAAGCGGTGGAGAGATGTTCATGTTGCCAGTCGCCACGATACGGCGTAGATGTCGCTGAAAGCCTACACGCTGCGCTTTAAATCAGTCTTTCGTAGGTCTTAATTTTTGGCACATCTTAAACCGGATTATTTACATTGCGATTTATTTTTGCAATCCGTATAAAGCGTTAAAATTGACAATTTTTTTTTATTTTTTATTAAAAAATCGAAAGCCCGCCATTATTGGTTCCGTCCCGATAGTGGAACCAATAAAGCGTTCGTTAAGGGCCGGACATTTGGGTAAGATGCTCCATTAACTTTTTGTCTGGAAAATATGAGCAAGTGTAAATGTAACCAAATATGTCTCCAGCCAAGGGTTTTCCTCATAAGCTTAAACCAGTACTCCGAGGTGCATACTTGGGGCACAGTGTATTTTTTGCCCGGGGAATTTCAAAGCTCGAAGAGCGATGGGAATTAAGGCAGTGGAAGTCGCATGCGGCATACGGCACAAAAAGCATCAAAATGGAGGTACAGAGAAACAACCCGGTATTTCTACGCGGAGTTCCACCCTTGTCACCGCCACCACGCCTCCCCGCCTCACCAAATAAAACACTCACCCCAGGAAAAACCGCCACAAAGAGAAAAACCAGCACAAAAGAACTTAACACTGGATTATGTTAAGGCTTTAAAACGGGTGCGCATTTCCCACCGCTAAAACAAAGTTTAATGAATTCGTTAAAATAGTGTTCAAAATATATCTGTCATTTTGTTGTGTTTTTAACTTTCTTCCTGGATGGGAAGCTTTTCACAAATGTTACATTAGTGTAGTGGTTTATGTTAAAATAAACACTTTTAGTTAAGGTATTTTAGCGGTTTTTCACTTGTGCTGGCATGGGTAGTCTTAATTTTTATTTCGGTAAGCGTAAAATGCTTAAGAGTCTTAAACAAGGTTACACCTGCTGTAAGGAACACAGCTATTACAAGCAAACTTTCACTTTCTCCCACTTATTAAGAAAATCTGGATCAGAATCAGAAATGCTATATTGCCAAATAGTGTTACTATACATAAAATTAATTTTTTAGTTGGACATGCATGTGTGTGTTTTTCAGATCATATTTATTATTGCATCTTAGCACATTAAAGACGTACCATCTTTATAGAGCGCATACATAAACATGAAGCCCTGTTGTTGTTAGTATCTCTGTTTGGCTGGAGGAAAATTAACAATGAACCAAAACATGATCAATAAATCCCATGAAGATCCTGTAAGTCAGCCGCTCTCTTGCTGAGTTTGTCACAGTCATTCTCTCTTTAATTCTTCCACTTTTTTCTGGTTTACATCCCTTTAATCAACTCTTTAACTGTTAGACCTTTAAACCATTGACCATTGAACCACTCTGCTGCCTTAAAATTAATGTTTTAATCATAGAATTCCAGCAGCGTATGCAGCGTGACTGTTGGGTCTGTTGTTTTGTTATGTAGCTCTGCAACACCAGATGATTAAAGATGTGGAAATAGTTCCTAAAAGCGGGCGGTGGGATAATCGATGTTGACAGCAAACACTTAACAAGCCAGGATTTCACGAAGCTGCACATATCTTACGCCAGGGGATTTACTAACATCATAATTGCATCGCATTAGGAAATCAGAAATCCGGGATGGCCGCAAACTGAAACAAAGATCTTTTACGGCGCATGTTTAGAAAAACAAGAAAAAGTCGCCATTGCGGCAGAGAAGCCAGCAATTCAACCGGGCGCGGTGAATATTGGAGAATATTGACTGTACTAGAGATGGAGGCGGGCTGGCTAGCGCCCTGAACAGACTGATGCGGCAGGCTGCGGTAGCCTGAACAGGCTGTTGGCAGGCTGGTAGCCTAAACAGACTGTTGGCAGGCTGGTAGCCTGAACAGACTGTTGGCAGGCTGGTAGCCTGCACAGACTGTTGGCAGGCTG
>JAGKQL010005653.1:0-10658 GCA_018398635.1 Cyprinodon brontotheroides
ATGTCTTGGGTGTACTACTCCTTTAAGGGGAGGGATTCTACAACATTGCATGTAACATGAATTAGACTAAACGTCACAAAATAAACTTTAGATAAGGTAAACTACTTTTTTTTTTTTTTTTTTTTATATACTTGAATCCCAATGCTATTGGTACATTTGACTGCACACACATTAAGATAAAACACCGTTCTGGTGTCTATGAGGGTAATTTTGTTAAAAGAAAATTCCAACGTGTAGGTAGGAGTGAGTTATTGTTACGGTCACCACATACACTTTTATGAGCTAAACTCATCTTAGTGCTTTAGGTGATCTTTGACACCGATTGCATCTTCAGCAACATTGAGCCAGAGTGGTTTTGGCACCATGTGCTGCTCTGTTAGATATTTTATAGTTGGATATGGTTTTGTGTTCTTCCTGGTTTCCATGCATTTACTTGTCTTGTTTCAGGCAACCTTACTTCTTCAGATCCTCTTCTAAAATAAGGCTTGCATTGTTGTGAATGACCTTGGTTGGAACAAGTGGAAACTTGTAGCGACTTTCAGATATCCTTCACTTTTAAAGGTCCAATGTCCGCCTCAGTATGTGTTGAAACAAACAACTACAGACCATCTGGCCTTAGATGCCACATTGGGTCCACCAGACTCACACCTGGTAGCTTGTTTTATTGGTACAGCAACCCAGTATGTTTTAAAAAACCAATGTCATGACATGGTGTCTAAGATGGATTTGCTCCGCAAGATATCCATCTGGAAACCTTCCGTTGAAGTAATTTTGGGAAGGGGCTTAAATACGGGTTAGCTGGATTGGCCTATGTTGGTGATATGAGAGCGGGCCAAATAAACCAATCAGATCAACAAAGCATATGACGTACTCCAACTACCTAAGCGAAAAAACACAACCACAAGCCAGGCTACTCTTGCCGAAACCAGTCGGGAGAAGAGCAAAAACATCTTTTCCTCTGAGAAAGCCTCCAGAGCAGTGTTTTGCTCTTCTTTCCAGTCAAGAAATAGCTTCTGTAATTCCGATAAAACTTGCTCGATAGCCACGCTTAACGCTTAGTTTCATCGGCTGAAGCCGCCATGTTCTTTAGACTGAACTGTCACGCTTCTCGTGGGGTCACACCTCAACCCGCCTCAAAGCCAAGCGCTGATTGGACGTTCGTTTGGTGAAGCGGCTCCAAATTTTTTTTTAATGGAGAGTCTCCAGACTAATTAGCGAGTTAAATCTTGAAAGCTAGCAAGATCAGGGTGGTCTCACGAGGCTAATGGTGTTAGCCATTTAGCAAAAAATATTTTAAGAATTCAATTATTTTTTACAATGAACACAAAGTGCAGGTTGTCCGCAATTAGTTTACCAGTTTGTACTGTGATAATTGCAGGTGGAAAAAGCTGAATTCAACACTCTCCCAAGATGTTTTTTTATACTGTATTTTAAAGTGCTGCCTTGTAGCAAGAACGTTCTAGGTTCGATTCCCGGCCCGGGGTCTTTCTGCATTGAGTTTGCATGTTCTCCCCGAGCATGCGTGGGTTCTCTCTGGGTACTCCAGCTTCCGCCCACAGTCCAAAAACATGACTGTTAGGTTAATTGTTTTCTCTAAATTCCCCTTAGGTGTGAGTGTGTGTGTGTGTGAATGGTTGTTTGTCCTGTTTGTCTCTGTGTTGCCCTCGCGATGGACTGGCGACCTGTCCAGGGTGGACCCCGACTCTAAGCCCTTAGATAGCTGGAGATACGAACAAGCACCCGCCGCCACCCCACTTGGGATAACCGTGTAAGAAAAAGGATGGATGGATTGATAACCATTAATGAGCTCCTTTAAGGTATGGAATAAATCTAAAAAATACTGTTGTCACAAAATAATTAAATCACCAATTACATTTTAAAACATGTTATCAGTGGTAAAGGGGAGTGGGGAGTTGAGGGATGTGGCACATATTGGTTAGGGCATAGAGCTTGGAATCTTTAGGTTCTGAGTTCAAGTCCAACTCCCACAGACTGCCACTCTGGATCTCTAAAGAAGATCCTTAACCCCACACTGCTCCCTGGACGCTGCACAATGGCAGCCCACTGCTCCCCAAGGGGATGGGTTAAATGCAGAGGTAAATATCTCCAATGTGAGATCAATACAGTTCAATTATTATTATTAAAATTTAGCGGAATCACTACTAACTACATTTACCTCCATTAGAAACTGTGTCTGTCTGCAAAGATTCAGTTGTCAGTCTTTTGGACCTTAATAACTGAGTCCACTTAATGTCTTAGAGATGATTCATATCAACCACTCAAGCTGCACCCCTGATCCTCATGAAGTTTCCCCCCCAGATCTTTCATTCTCCATATTTTAATCACCCTCTTCCTCAGATGAAACTGGTGGGGGGCATAAAAAGCAGGCTTTCATATTCTGCTGCGAAAAATGAACTCAATTCAAATCTCCCACAAGAGCCCTACAACGGCTTATAAAGAAAGCAATGATGAAAGAGACAGAAGTTTTAAATATATTTTAGACAGTTTTGTCATCTATTCATCATTCCTATATATTTAAAGTGGAGTTTTTTGGTAACACAGGTGTTGAGTTGATGATATCATTGCAAAAGTATACATTTACAGCAAGATATAGTTAAATTAGCAACATTAGTAGTCTGTTTGATACACTGTCATCTTATTTAAAGTACATGAATTACATCAAGACATTACATTTTCAAGTGAAAATCTTTTTTAGTCTCACTACAACCAGACAGAAATACAGAAGATAAAATCATCCCTAACCTGCTTCCTCCTGTCTTTAAAGTATTTCAAAGAAGCTTTACTTTAACTGTCTGTTTTATTGACAGAGTTTTCGAATAGTGCAGCAGCAGCAGATGTTCTTTTGAGCAGCAGGGTCTATTTTTATCAAATAAAAGGTTAAGAAAGTTACAGAAATACTGTGGGAAAATCAAATGCTTGCTTAAAGCAGATTTGTTAATATCCTCAAATATTAAGAAGAACCTTAATTGATAGTATTAGGCTAAAAGGAATCAAACTACAATGACAGAGTTTGAAATACAATAGTGAAGGCTTTTAGTTGTAAAATTAAACCAAGAATAAAAAATTAAATATTATATCTGGAGCCCAGTGTTGTATTGTGTCAAAAGGGCATTTAAATTTTTCAAATGCATTTTACCGTTTATGCCAGTAGAAGGAAGACCTACAAAAAGAAAAATAATTACTAAATTAAAGTGCTTTTTATACAGTAAAATATAAAATATTTTAACTCAACAATTCTTTTCAAAGCAAAGGTACATATGTTTTTAGAAAAAATTCAGTAGAAGGAGAATTCAATATGAAAAAGACATAAAAAAAACCCACAGAGATAAAAAGTACATTTCAGTGCCATAAATGTTATTCAATAGTGTAATGAGCATTCTGTCTCCTGCAAAACTGCTGGATGAGTCTGATTACCTCTTCCCCTTATGGCTCTGACCCTGGCCTGACTTCCTATTTGTGGTCTGTGGTCCTCCCTACTGACCGCATGTCTCTGGTTCTGACCCTGATTTGCTTCTTGACCATTGAGCTCTGCCAGCCCCTTGTTCTAACCTATCAGACCCCCCGGATTCCCATGTGCTTGGCCCTGTGTTTTGGAGATGGAGAGACTGTTGTGGGAAAATTTATATCTTTCTCTCATTATATATTAATATTCATATTTACTCACTATAAAAGTTTTCACTTAGTCTGTTTCTCTCTCAAGGCCACACCATTCCCTGCAGAATGTTGTTTGTAGACCAGACATAGCTTCTTCCCATAACAATCCAGATTCTTTCTCAAGGTTTATTCATAACATGTTACTGTTAAGCAAAGTGTGTGTAATTTGTTATGACTCTGACTGCTTTCGATTGTTGTAACTAGGGGGGAACGAACCCTGCCCAGATCAGAACAGAGCAGAATGCTGTGCCATGATGACTGTTCTCTCTTTGCAAAGATTTTAATAAATGTGCCGACTGAGTGAAATCCATCGATCTCCGTTTATTTAACTAGGATGAATAGTTGAATACTTTTTTCCCACGACAATTTGGCGTTGTCAAGGCAGTTCTCTTTGACTGATTTTTTCTGAGGACAGCGATTGTCAGAAGTGTCAGGTACCACCTGGAGGAAGCAGTCTTCCAGCCTCAATACCCCGGTTAGAAGGTTAAGGGAGTGAGGACTTCTGGCATCGAGGTCCCTAGAGGTCAGCAGGAGGATCAAAACGAACCATTTTTTTGAGACGGTGAGATGAATCTTTTGTCGGCACAATTTAGATTAGATTTCAAAAACTAAATCACAAAACAACAGGTTGTTTACAGATTTAAAGATAATTAGAAATCAAATTCTGGAAAATTTGTTCAAACAAAGTCCTCTTCTTCTCTATTAAAATTATAATCTAGCAAGAAACTAATTAATAGGTTAATTATTTTAATGCACTAAAATTTGTATAATACTAAAGATTATACATATGAAATAACAGATAATTTTCCTTTTTGGGGAGCAGAAAGGCAGTTCAGGGTTTTGTTCCACCTGTGAACCAAAAGACCTCGCATAGGAACGTGGGAGGCTCTCTCTAAGGGTGAGAGGAAGGTTGTAGGTGCCACCAGAAGGCATTTAATTTTACTGAGACGTCGGTAATCTAGAGTGGGATCCCCCCAGTTATCCAGGTTGGCACCATTGGGTTGGTGTGTGTCGGGCAGAGTTGGCACCATAGGATTGGTGTGTATCGGGCAGAGTTAAATTGCATATCGGGCAGAGTTAAATTACCTGTAGATAATGGGAAAGGTTTTGCAGTTCTACAGTATGGTAGTAGAACAAAAGGCAGGTTCCAGGGAATTGTCAACTGCCCAAGGAGAAATTTTTGGTCAATTGCAGAGAAAATAGGGTTCTTTTAATGTTGCAATAGTACAAAAATGTTGAAGATAAGATAAACGAATATCATGAGAAGTTAGAGGCTAAAAAGAAGGTAAGGTAAGAAATTTACAGATTTTTTAGAAAAAAAAAAAAATTCTCTATTTCCACAGCAGCCACTCGGAGAGATTAGCTTCATCTCTTCATGATTTTGTGGTTGTTGCTTTATCCCTGTGCCATGAATGTCTGAGGTTCTGACTAAGACAGAGAAAAGCTGACTGTTGCTCTGACTTATGAAAATGTAAACAAAACAGCAACTTATAGATGTTCTTTATGTGTCAGTTTAATCTGAATTAGATTTCACTAAATGAAAAACTAAGAGAAATTGATTTTCCTTTCCTCCAAAAATATTATTATTTACTTATATCATTTAAAACATATAAACAATGAAATCAGAAATTTTCATCCCCTTAAGTGTTTAAAATAAATAAACCTTACAGTTAATCAAATATATGGGATGTAGTTTGGGGAATTGCAACTAAAATATATAAAAGCTATGAGTTTATTAACTAATATTATAGATTTTCAAAAATAAATAATTAATTCCTGAAAGATTTGAATCAAAGTGGTATATTTTCCTGAGAGAGTGAAATATTAATAACAATTTTTGGCACACATTTAAAACAAGTATGTTTTAAAATAAATAAAACCTAAAACCTGCTTAATGGATTTAAATCCAAGGGATGATAAAAACAAAAAAAAACATCCTAACTTTCAGAATTAGGACTGAAATAGCACCTGACATATGAGTTATAAATGGTTTGGCTTACAGCAGAATAGTAACTGATTCGCTGTTTATTGACTAGAGTTAAAGTACCTGCGTATACAGGTGCTGGTCATAAAATTAGAATATCATGAAAAGTAGATTGATTTCAGTAATTCCATTTAAAAAAGTGAAAGCTTGTATATTATATTCATACATTACATACAAACTCATATATTTCAGATGTTTATTTTGTTTAATTTTGATGATTACAAATGACAACAAATGAAAATCTCAAATTCATCATATCAGAAAATTAAGAATATTACTGAAGACCAATAAAACAAAGGATTTATAGAAATGTTGGCCAACTGAAAAGTATGAACATGAAAAGTATGAGCATGTACAGCACTCAGTGTATTTAGTTGGGCCTCCTTTGGCCTGTATTACTGCAGCAATGCGGCGTGGCATGGAGTCGATCAGTCTGTGGCACTGCTCAGGTGTTATGATAGCCCAGGTTGCTCTAATAGTGGCTTTTAGCTCTTCTGAATTGTTGGGTCTGGTGTATTGCATCTTCTTCACAATACCCCATAGATTTTCTATGGGGTTAAGGTCAGAGGAGTTTGCTGGCCAATTAAGAACAGGGATACCATGGTCCTTCAACCAGGTACTGGTAGCTTTGGCACTGTGTGCAGGTGCCAAGTCCTGTTGGAAAATGAAATCTGCATCTCCAAAAAGTTGGTCAGCTGCAGGAAGCATGAAGTGCTCTAAAACTTCCTGGTATGTGGCTGCGTTGACCCTGGACCTCAGAAAACACAATGGACCAACACCAGCAGATGACATGGCACCCCAAACCATCACTCTGACTGTGGAAACTTTTACACTGGACTTCAAGCAACGTGGATGAAGTGCCTCTCTTCTTTTCCTCCAGACTCTGGGACCTTGATTTCCAAAGGAAATGCAAAATTTACTTTCATCAGAGAACATGACTTTGGACCACTCACCAGCAGTCCACAGTCCTGTTTCTCTTTAGCCCAGAGCAAAGGCGCTTCTGACGCTGTCTGTCAGGTTCTAAGAGTGGCTTGACACAAGGAATGCGAATGCGCAGAAACCCATGTCTTTCATACGTCTGTGTGTGGTGGTTCTTGAAGCACTCACTCCAGCTGCAGTCCACTCTTTGTGAATCTCCCCCACATTTTTGAATGGGTTTTGTTTCACAATCCTCTCCCAGGGTGCGGTTATCTCTCTTGCTTGTACACTTTTTTCGACCACATCTTTTCCTTCCCTTCGCCTCTCTATTAATGTGCTTGGACACTGAGCTCTGTGAACAAACCAGCCTCTTTAGCGATGACCTTTTGTGTCTTGCCCTCCTTGTGCAAGGTGTCGATGGTCGCCTTTTGGACAACTGTCAAGTCAGCAGTCTTCCCCATGATTGTGTAGCCTATAGAACTAGACTGAAAGACCATTTAAAGGCTTTTGCAGGTGGTTTGAGTTAATTAGCTGATTAGAGTGTGGCACCAGGGGCCATCAATTTTTGAACCTTTTCACAATATTCTAATTTTTCTGATATGATGAATTTGAGATTTTCATTTGTTGTCATTTGTAATCTAGTCAAAATTAAACAAAATAAACATCTGAAATATATGAGTTTGTATGTAAATATGAATATAATATACAAGTTTCACTTTTTAAATGGAATTACTGCAAATCAATCTACTTTTTCATGATATTCTAATTTTATGACCAGCACCTGTAAATATTGACGAAGACACATTTTACCGTTGACCCAGTTACAGGAGGTTCGGTAAAGATGGGCAGGCTAAGGGCCCCCCCCGTAAGAGAAAAGGGCCTGAAACACACATTAAGGTTTGCATGCAACAACAATTACGTTTAATCATTTATGTTATGGCCATTTGTTTGTGTTTTGTTTGTCTTATCTGTTTGTCTTATATGTTGTCTGTAGTGTCTGTGGATCCACTCTAACTATTGTATGTTGTCCATTTTGTGAAATGATAGTTTAGTTATTTTTTTTTGTCTTGGTAAAATAGAAATGAGGGAATAATTAAGGTTAAACTGTAAAATAAGGACAGTTTCTATTTTCTGTGGCTCATTCTTTCCCCTCACCTGTTTTCAAAACAAAGCAGGAGTTAAATGTGTTAAAGATAATGCACAGCTGTTTAAATTGGTAATAAAGGGAATTGACATAAGGTTCAAATATCACAACAAATAAAGTTTAATGAGACAGATTTAAAAAAAATTAAATCAAATGAACAGATTATGCTTGTTTAACAATAATTGGGCATTTCTTCAAATAATCAAGGACCTGAGTCATTATTTAAATGCTAAATGCTAAAGGCCTTAAAGTTTAATTTGTTAACCTTAATTCTTTAGGATTTAGATTAAACTTTAAGGGTAAATAAATCTATATATGTGTGTAGCGTAAATAGCTTGTATAAAAATAAATTAGGCTGATTGAATTTGCTTTTACATTTATTTACAATTCTTTAAGAATTAAATCTATCTTAAGCTGATCTGGAATAAATATGCAAATTTATTTAACATAATTATTGGTTAATAATTATACGGTGTTCAAAATGACTCAATTGGAAATAATAATGATAAGTGTAATAATGAATGATTACAATGATGATAGGGGATATAAATAACAGGATTTAATTCCTACATTAAGATGAATGGTGATGGAGACCTTAAAATGATCTATTCTCAATGGATCCCATAGCTCAGATATATCTGGAGGGTTAAATTGACTTGACTTAGAATTGTTGTTTTTTTCTTCAACTTGTGAACATATTTTATTTGTTCTAAATGAAGAAAAGGGTGGAAGCAGAAGATAAAAACAAGAGAAAAACAGCAAAGCTAAACTAATAAGGATCCATATAGATGCTGTTTATTTTTCCATCTGGAACAGTCCATGTGGAATCTGGGTTGATAATTGAGAGCGGAATAAATAAACAACCTAAAGAAACGACTGCTAGACTTCTGGATGAAGTTTGAACACCTCAGCCTGACTGTCTGATGTCGCGTTTGGGAAAAACCAGCTTTGTTGATGTTTTGTTGATGGTCCTGTTGGACACCTGGTTTGGTGTTTCTTCACCTCATGAAACTCTTGTTTCTGGTTCTTTGATTTTGCTTACGCCTTGAAAACATGGGTTCTTGGTCGGATGGAAGAAAGCCACATATTCTTCTTCCACCGCCATGTCTCTGGTGGAAGCAGCAGAAGGCTGTGCTGCAGTGTCTCCCTTGTTTACATTACTGCAGCCCACTGACACAGACACTATCAATCCTCTGCTGAGGGAGAAGTTTGTTTTCTTCTGCAGGTGCAGAAGTGATAAGTGGTACTGAACACTAAGGGGAAGTACATTTTACTGGGTAAGTTTGAAATTATGGAATAATTCAATGATTGCATGAAAAGTTTAAAGTTCAAATTTTTAATCTAAAAATTCTTTAAGCTACATGAACTTATTTTGATCTACTATTGATTTGAAAAGGGTAAGATAACATCTGATCTTTCCTTCCCTCAGCTCCTTTAATTCAGCATGTTGGTAGCTTTGACTCCCAGTTTTCCTCCCCATGAGCTGGGTTCCTGGACCTGGGAGCAGGCAGACCATGACTTCCTGGCCAGACTGGGACTGACAGGTGACATTAAAAATGACCTACACAAGACCTTTTTTTTTTCCCCTTAGTCCAGAGAAGGCTTTTACAGGCGGACCAAGGTGCCTGGGAGACCTAATGCAGGACCATCACAGCCATCCTTCCATCGCCAGCAGGGAGGAGGTGTGGCTGAGAGTCAATAAAAAGTGATCAAAGGCATCAGGCGAACATCTGGAAGAACAGGAAAAGCTTCAACAATCAGAATAAAGGGCCAGAATAATCCCTGATTGGTTAATTAACACATCAGTAGTCCACCTGATGTGTTGAGGACAACTGTTCTGTAGACAGCGTTCAAAATGTAGCCTGTATATAAGGGACCAACATCAACAGAAAGATAAGACGCCCACCTGAAGATGTTTTGACATCGGCTTTGGCTTTTGATTTTAATCGCTACAACATGAATGGGGAAGGGAAATGTGTTGTGATGTGTTTGTATTTTTAATCAAAGATTAACATTTTTAGGTATCTAAGTGTTTGATATTACTTTTCTTGATAATAAAAGCCGGGAGTCATGTGTTAGATGAGCAGCTGATGGCTGATGGAAAGTATTGGCAGAGATTTCTGGATTAGAGAATGAACTCTGATAATCCGGGTCATCTCGGCCTGCCATTTAAGAGGAGCGCTGAGATTAAATCCTCCAACTTTTCAATCTGTGTGTGCTTTGACTGAGCCCTGATTCTGAAAGAAGCTGAACTCGTCATCTGCATTGGAAACAACTTTGTGTTATGGTTGCAACATTTTTGCATAGAAGTTTGCCTTTTTTTACTTTTAATGAAGCTCATATTAATAGTGACTTGGTTTGTAGACATGAAGGGGGGTCTATTGTTTTGACTGATTTGAAATTTTTACTCTTTCCAGGGGAAACAAAAGGGTAACTGTTGATAATGATAAGAACTAAAATTTGAAATTTTTCAGCAAATGGATATTTTACCATAGCGTATCATAATGGGAAAAACAGTAAATATTTTGCCAACTAAGATGTGATTCAGGGCTCTATTTATTGGCAACATATTTTTTAGCTATCATAAATCCTTTCCATGAGCAATTTTTCCATCTATTATAATCATTTAACATTGTCCACCGACTTGAAATGCAGTTATTGGATTTTTGATTCATTTTTAATTATCATTATTTTTTTCTTCTTATTATTTTTTTAATATTTTAATGTGTCTTAGATTTTAGCTTTCTTTACATATATTCAGTTTCTTAGTTTTAGCTTTCTTTACATATACTTATAATTTTAGTTTTTCTTTCATAAATTTTTCCTTCCTTTTTTATGATATCGATTACACAAAAGGATAAAATCCTTTATAATCGAAAAGGGTGGACTGTTATTGGGGAAAATTTATATCTTTCTCTCATTATATATTAATATTCA
>JAGKQL010005654.1:0-10160 GCA_018398635.1 Cyprinodon brontotheroides
TCTACTTTTACTTTTATACTTTAAGTAAATTTACAAGCCTGTACTTTTTTACTTTTACTGGAGTAAAGAAGTTTAATCAGTACTTCCACTTTTACCAGAGTATTTTTTAACACAAGTATCTGTACTTTTACTCAAGTACGGAAAGTGAGTACTTTTGCATCTCTGGTCATAGGTCAGTACACTGGAAAAACGATCTAGAAATAAGTAAAAATGTCTTAAATTAAGTGTATTTCCTCTTAATTTGAGTAGGTAAATGAGATAGTTTGCCAATGGAATGAGTATTTTTACTCTGATAAATAAGATAAATAGATATATGCACTTGAAATTAAACAATGCTATTCTGTTTTCTTATTCTAAGTGTAAATTCCCTTGTTCCATTGGCAAGATGTCTCTTTTACTACCTTAATCCAAAGGCAAATGCACTTATTTTATTTTTTCGTCTAGATTTTGATTTTTTTCCAGTGTTTTGGTAGCCCGTCCTATGACTCAGTAGCCATAAAGTAGCCCTCAGCCTTAAAAAAGTTGGTGACCCCTGATCTAGACGGATGTTTAAATGTCTGCGTCTACTCGTTAGCAAAGGCTGAAGGAAAGTAGAGTTTGTCTTTATTTAGAAAATATGTTGTCGGTTTAGATTGAGCCTGAGGTTCTGGCGTCTTTCCGCTTTCAGCCCCCCCCTCAGTGCAGGTTGGTTATTACCTGGCCCCCCCTTATAAAACGCCTCTGATTTTAACTCCATGCAGTAGAAAAAGGAATAAAATTGCATTTTCTCTTTAGAGAAACATTTAGAGAATAATAACACTTGGTGCAGCCTGAGGCTCACATCCACGACTTTACCTTTTATTCTTGCAACGATCCGAAAGCTGCTTTTAACCAAGGACGCACAATAAATCTCTAAAATATCACAGTAACGGTCGGAGCAGCATTCATCCTAACGGGCCGTTTGGAGGAGAGAAGAACGGCGGCTAATATATCACTCCTGATATCATCATCAGCGCCATGATTATCATCAATCTGCAGGGTTTCCAGCATCTCGCACTGAGCTGTGCAAGCTGCCCGCCGCCGGAGAGCCAAACTAATCCCATCTGAGATAAAAGGTGAACTTCTGTCCAATTGAGCGTGCCGCGGTTTGTGGCTCTGATCCGCTTAGATTTTAGGGGGAACATCATTTCTGATTCCAAGGAACATCTTCTTCTGGGAGCTTTATTGCTTCCAATCTAAAAGGAGAAGAATATGTGAAACATGTCAAACAGTAGAAGGAGAGTCAGTGTGACGATGAGTGAATTACCTCCATCTCTGCAATAAGGCATCTAAAAATAGGAACACATTTCTTCATATAAATGTGTTTGACTTTAAAGTGAGAAGCCAAATAAGATCAAAAGGAAGCAGACATTTTGCCTTTAAAATAAGATAATAAGATATAAGTTACCTGTAATTTGATAATCTTATTTATTTCTCATTTTAAATGTGAATCCTCTGGAAAAATGTCTTACCTGCTTAAAATTGTATTGTCCTCACTGCAAAAACGATCTAGAAATAAGTAAAAATGTCTTAAATTGAGTGTATTCACCCTTAATTTGAGCAGGTAAATGAGATAATTTGTCAATGGAATGAGTATTTTTACTCTTAAAATAAGATAATTAGATAAAACGCACTTGAAATAAGACAATGCAATTGTGTTTTCTTATTTTAAGTGTAAATTGTCTTGTTCCATTGGTAAATGTCTCTTTTACCTCCTTAATCCAATAACAAATGCACTTATTTTAAGAAAAAATGACTTATCTAGATTCAGATTTTTTGCAGTGTATGTTTACCCTGGAAAAATGATCTACAAATAAGTAAAAATGTCATAATTAAGTGCATTTATCCTTAATTTCAGCAGGTAAATGAGATGAAATGAGTATTTTTACACTTAAAATAAGATGATTACATAATATGGACTTGAAATAAGACAATTCAATTGTGTTTTCTTATTTTAAATGTAAATTGTCTTGTTCCATTGGCAAAATGTCTCTTAAAACAAATGTACTTATTTTAAGAAAAAATGACTTATTTAGATTTACATTTTTTACAGTTTATGCCGGATGGTTCAAAGTCTGTGAAAAAAGTACCGGCTTATAATCCAGAAAATACGGTAATCGGTATTGGTATAGGCTTTAAAAAAAACTATATCAGCCCATGTTGCGACTTGGTACGGAGCCCCCTAGAGGACATGGGGAATTTTTTTTTTCTTTTGCGTTCCCTCGCAAAATTTTGCGTTACCTCGCAAAACCTTTTGCATGAGAACACAAAACCTTACTTCGGTAAAGTTAGAAAGATATTCACAGATTCGGACTTCCAGGATCAATAACTCTCGATCAATGTAATACATCCAGCTTGGAGAACGGCTCGTTTTTCTCGAAAATAACGCTTTTCTTGTAACACGTAGTCTGTGTTATCAGGACATGAAAAAGGCGCCATTTGTGTTTCAACAACGAGAGTTATTGATCCCGGAAGTCCGAATCTGTGAATATCGCTTTCTAACTTTACCGGGGAAATGCCAAAAGGTTTTGCCGAGGTAAGCATAAAGGTTTTCGCGGTAACATAAGAGAATTTGGCGAGAGTAACACAATACTTTTGCGAGGGAAGGCAAAAGAAAAACAAATTCCCCATGTCCCCTAGGGGGCTCCATAACTTGGTCTATTATAGAAACCAGATTTTCCTTCCAAGAAGCTGGGTCTTCCTTTAAAGGAGAAGTCCGGTCACACTGCAAAAATGTTCTGAAAATGAGCTAAAATTTCTTAAAATAAGTGTATTTAACCTTTATTTGAGTAGGAAAATAAGATTACATGCTAATAGAATGAGCATTTTTACCATTAAAATACGATAATTAGTTTTTATACACTTGAAAGAAGAGACTGTTTTTTTCTTATTTTAAGCGTAAATTGTCTTGTTTCATTGACAAAATGTCTCTTTTACTTCCTCAATCCAAGAACAAATAGACTTACAGTACTTTAAGAAAAAATGACTTATTTAGATTTACATTTTTACAGTTTATGCCGCATGGTTCAAAGTCTGCGAAAAAAGTAGCGGCTTATAATCCAGAAAATACGGTAATCGGTATTGGTATAGGCTTTAAAAAAACTTGTATCAGCCCATGTTGCGACTTGGTCTATCATAGAAACCAGATTTTCCTTCCAAGAAGCTGGGTTTTCCTTTAAAGGAGAAGTCCAGTCACACTGCAAAAATGTTCTGAAAATGAGCAAAAATTTCTTAAAATAAGTGTATTTACCGTTAATTTGAGTAGGAAAATAAAATTACATGCTAATAGAATGAGCATTTTTACCATTAAAATAAGATAATTCGTTTTTATGCACTTAAAAGAAGAGACTGTAGTTGCTTTTTTCTTATTTTAATGTAAATTATCTTGTTCCATTGGCAAAGTGACTCTCTTATCTGCTCAATTTAAGACAAATTTACTTAGTTTAAGAAAAAATTACTTACTTTAATTTACATTTTTTGCAGTGGATATTCAGAATTCAAACTTATCTAGATTTAGATTTTTTCCAGTGTAAATGTAGTGCTGTGAGGTCATTTACCGAACAGCAACAGCATCAATAAACAGGTTTAAATACTTAGTTTCTGTACTTATGAGGGGCGTTGGATAAATAATGCACCTGACAAACTTCTAGTTGTCTGATCCAGCTGATATTTTTCATCTGCATTTATTCATTATCTATACACTGGAAAAATGATCTAGAAATAAGAAAACATTTCTTAAATTAAGTGTATTTACCCTTAATTTCAGTAGGTAAATGACATAGTTTGCCAATGGAATGAGCATTTTTACTCTTAAATAAGATTATTATTTTACCTCTTCAATCCAAGAACAAATGCACTTATTTTAAGAAGAATTAACTTATCTCGGTATCTTTTTTAATTAAATGGCAAAGTCCAGTCTGCGCACTGGAAAAACATTTTGGTAATTTTAAAAAAAAAAAATGTGTTTTTATTTTTTTTTTTATTTATTCATTATTATTTTTATTTATTTATTATTATTATTATTATTATTATTTTTGTTGTTGTTTTTCTTATCTTAAATGTAAGTTGCCTTATTCCATTGGCAATGTGTTATCACTTAACTGCTCAATTCAAGAAAAAAAGGCTCTTATTTTAAGAAAAATAAACATACTTAGATTTAAATTTTTTGCAGTGTAAACTGTCAATTGGTTTTGCCAGGTTTTACATTTGTTTGAACTGAGTCAAGTCTGAAATTGAGCAAGCACTGGAAAAACAATCTAGAAATAAGTAAAATTTCTTAAATTAAGTGTATTTACTCTTAATTTGAGCAGGTAAATAAAATAATTTGCCAATGGAATGAATATTTTTACTCTTCAAATAAGATAATTAGATAATATGCACTCAAAATAAGACAATGTGATTGTGTTTTCTTATTTTAAGTGTAAATTGTCTTGATCCATTGGCAAAATGTCTATTTTATCTCCTCAATCCAAGAACAAATGCACTTCTTTTTAAGAAAAATCATTTATCTAGATTTTTTGTTGAGTGTGGAGCAGTGATCTGCTTTTTCTATGGCCTTGTTAGGTCATATGATGGGGCATAAAATCACCATAAGTTACTTTCATTTCATCAGAAGTCTCGTGTGCACTGGAAAAAAAATGCGATATCTAGATAAGTATTTTTTTTTTTTTTTTTTCTTAAAATAAGTGCATTTGTGCTTCGAATTGAGGAGATAAAGAGACATTTTGCCAATGGAACAAGACAATTTACACTTAAAATAAGAAAACACAATTGCATTGTCTAATTTCAAATGCATTTTATCTAATTATCTTATTTTAAGTAAAAAATACTCATTCTATTGGCAAACTATCTAATTGGCCTACTCAAATTAATGATAAATATACTTAATTTAGGAAAGTTTTACTTATTTCTAGATCGTTTTTCCAGAGTGGTGTGCAGATCTCTGCTCGACGTTCAAAAGGCTCCATTTCAGACTTAACTCTATTACAAAAACCACAAAGAAATTAATTACATTATTATACTATTTAGACGTTATTGAACAGTTCTCCATTAGACAAAGAACCCAAGAGCAAAATAACACTTACTATGGTTACATTAAAATGCATGAATAGATATGAAAGTGTGTAGCGGCACCATGCTCTTACTGTGAGCTACAGACAGGGGGCCCTGCCGGGTTACAGGTGTATAAAGTGTTCAGGTGCGCTCTGAGGTCATGGAGATAAAGTCTCTGATGAGCGGACGAATCCGAAATACCTTTCTGTGCGTATTGCATCCTCATTTCTGTCATTAGACTTGGGACATTTACTATTCTGCTGCCACGAACGGGACACCTCTTCAGCGACCAATAGCCAGCTTGCTGTTGCCATGACCAGAGGCGGGTTTAGGAAAATTGGGGCCCTAGGCAGAGCAAAAAGAAGACAGGCCAGGGGGCCCCTCTGAAGAAGAAGACAACACATAAAACAGATCCATTCTCCAGATAGAGAAATGTTAATAGAATAGACATCCATTATCTGTTCTAGGTTGTGTCCCTCTCTTCTTGTCCCTTTTCTTCTTGTTTTTCCTCTCTATGTTTTGTACTCAGCTGACTTTTCATGCTGTCTCTAAAGGAATGAAAGATTTTTTCCAAGCACTAAGCTCACTTAGCTGATTGCTCCTTCCTGTGTTTCCAAAAAGGGACTCCAAAAGTAAATAACCCAGTCCTTCTTTTTTCAGGCAGACAAGCCATGATCTGCTTATCTGTTCTCCATTTTTCATTTGGATGAAATAATAGCTGCATGAATCATGACAGCAGACAAGATAGAGGAGAGCAGGAGGCGGGTTACCAATCTACTTCGCTCTGGAGGAGAGTTCGCTGCTTTTAGATGCTTGTCTCCAAAGTCTCCAGTAGCAGAAAAAAAGTCTCTAGATTGGCGCTAGGAGCTTTTAGAAATCAAAGTGCTAGAGGTGTTTTTAGACGGGGACTTTTATCAAAAACAAAATTAATGTGCACAAATAAGGACTAGCTGTATTAACTGTACATGTAGACAGAGTTTTCTGGGGCCCCAAAGAACTTGGCTAATGGTAAATCTGCCCCTGGCCATGATAACGTAACTTCAGTGAACTTGTGTTGATTGAGCCTCAAAATAATTAAATAAAAATTAGAACACATGTAATAGTAGAATAAAGAAAGTCAAAATTATATCCTAAAATATTTATAAGAAGTGTATAAACTGTGCAAACTATTTTAATACATTTTAAAGTCTCCCTCTCGCCACTAGGGCGTGCTGTGGCACCCCTAGCACCCCCACTTCCTTCGTGTTTCCACGCCGACTGACCGCCTCTTCTCCTCAGATGGCAGCGTCAGACTCGGCTCGGAGCTGAACGCAGACTCTGCGGCCCCGCCGCGTCTGGCTGATCTGCTGAAAACGTCTTCAGGCTGGGAGCTCAGCAGACGTCGATCCAAGAGGTCGGTGTTTTTACAGCCCGGGGTGAGAATCTGCTCCCAAGAAAGCTTTGAGGACGTCCTCGCCAGCCACCAGGCCTACTACCAACTCAGAGGTACATTCATTAAAATACCATGATTGAGTTCTGATTTGATATGTGGGTGAATTTGCTACAACAGGTAACAACATTTGTCCTGAGTTTGTTTGCAATTCTATTATTAGATGAACAGTTGATAACTCAACTCAACTCAACTCAACTTTGATTTATAAAGCGGCTTTTAAAGTCAGCCTTTCTAGATCAAGTCAGCTGTACAGGTCATTTGAGCAGATTATAAAACACAATTATCACCACAACACACTCAAGTAAACTCAAAGATTAAAAAACAAAGTAAGAGCAAAAAAAAGTCGAAGTCTCACTCCAAAGGCCTGAGAGAAAAAGTGGGTCTTTAAAAGGGTTTTAAAAGAGCTGAGTGTAGGGGCCTGTCTGATAGAAAGGGGGAGGGCATTCCACAGTTTGGGAGCTGCCACAGAGAATGCTCGGTCCCCTCTGAGCTTCCGCTTTGCTCTAGGTGCTTTTAGAAGGAGCTGATCAGCTGATCTAAGCTGGTCTCCATCCCTCCGATCACTCCTTACACTGCAAAGATGATCTAAAAACGTGTCAAAGCTCCATAAAGTTAGCTTGTCTTTAATAAATGAAATAAACTAATGGAATGAGGATTTTTGTCCTTCAGTTGAGATAACTGGATGGTTTGCACTTGGATGCAATGTTGGTTTAGTCAACTTTGACGCAATTATTTTGCTCCTTTTTTTCATGACGATAACGAAAACTGATGAGCTAAGCATGGATCTTTGATTAATAAAACATGACGAGTGATCGGTTTGAGTTTTAGTCAACGAGACTAAATAAAAAATAGCGTGTCGTCGCTCAGACGTTTAAGCTGCATCATCGGGCTGTAATCACACAGCTGCGCAGTTGTTTCCTGTTAGATCAGCCGCCCACCTGCCGAACAGTGTTGAACATGCTGCAGGAACACACCATGGAGACCCAATGGAGACACCATGGAGACCCAATGGAGACACCATGGAGACCCAGTGGAGACACCATGGAGACCCAGTGGACACACTATGGAGACCCAGTGGAGACACCATGGAGACCCAGTGGACACACTATGGAGACCCAATGGAGACACTATGGAGACCCAATGGAGACACCATGTCGTCGCTCAGACGTTTAAGCTGCATCATCGGGCTGTAATCACACAGCTGCGCAGTTGTTTCCTGTTAGATCAGCCGCCCACCTGCCGAACAGTGTTGAACATGCTGCAGGAACACACCATGGAGACCCAATGGAGACACCATGGAGACCCAATGGAGACACCATGGAGACCCAATGGAGACACCATGGAGACCCAATGGAGACACCATGGAGACCCAATGGAGACACCATGGAGACCCAATGGAGACACCATGGAGACCCAATGGAGACACCATGGAGACGCTCAGATGTTTAAGCTGCACCATGGAGACCCAATGGAGACACCATGCGCAGTTGTTTCCTGAGACACCATGGAGACCCACCTGGAGAACAGTGTTGGAGATGCCCAATGGAGACACCATGGAGACCCAGTGGAGACACTATGGAGACCCAGTGGACACACTATGGAGACCCAGTGGAGACACCATGGAGACCCAGTGGACACACTATGGAGACCCAATGGAGACACTATGGAGACCCAATGGAGACACCATGGAGACCCAGTGGACACACTATGGAGACCCAATGGAGTAACCATGGAGACACAATTGAGGCCCCATGGAGACACAGTGGAGGCCCCATGGAGACCCAGTGGAAACCCAGTGGAGTAACCATGGAGACACAATGGAGGCCCAGTGGAGACCCAATAAAGACACCATGGAGACCCAATGGAGACTCAATAGAGTCACTGTTGAGGCCCCATGGAGACCCAATGGAGACATCATTGAGTCCCCATGGAGACCCAATGGAGACATCATTGAGTCCCCATGGAGACCCAATGGAGACATCATTGAGGCCACATGGAGACCCAATGGAGACATCATTGAGGCCACATGGAGACCCAATAGAGACACATGGAGACACCATGGAGCCCCAATGGAGACACCATGGAGACCCAATGGAGACACCATGGAGACCCAATGAAGGCCCAATAGAGACACCATGGAGACACCGTGGAGACCCAGTGGAGTACACCATGGAGACCCAATGGAGACACCATGGAGACCCAATGAAGGCCCAATAGAGACACCATGGAGACACCGTGGAGACCCAGTGGAGTAACCATGGAGACCCAATAAAGACACCATGGAGACCCAATGAAGGCCCAATGGAGACACAATGGAGACACCGTGGAGACCCAGTGGAGTACACCATGGAGACCCAATAAAGACACCATGGAGACCCAATGAAGGCACTATGGAGACACAGTGGAGACACCGTGGAGACCCAGTGGAGTAACCATGGAGACACAATAAAGACACCATGGAGACCCAATGAAGGCCCAATAGAGACACCATAGAGGCCCCATGGAGACCCAATGGAGACACCATAGAGACCCAATGAAGACCCAATAGAGACACCATAGAGACCCAATGAAGGCCCGATAGAGACACCATAGAGGCCCCATGGAGACCCAATGGAGACACCATAGAGACCCAATGAAGACCCAATAGAGACACCATAGAAACCCAATGAAGACCCAATAGAGACACCATAGAGACCCAATGAAGGCCCAATAGAGACACCATAGAGACCCAATGAAGGCCCCATAGGACACCCTATAGAGACCCCATGAAGGCCCAATAGAGACACCATGGAGAATTTTAAGGGTAAATACACTTAATAGAATTTATTTTTTTTTTTTCTAGATTGTTTCTAAAGTTTTTCTTGCTCCATTTTCACTCTTTTTAGTTTAGTAAGACTGCTTGTGAATTAATAATGAAATGTGTTAAATGGAGCAAATAAATTCAAATTACTACTAAATAAAGGGCTTTATGCAGTGCTCCTGTGGCATGCCCCTTAGAGTATAAATTCATCCTGCCCTCTGCCATGACGCCCGTCTGGGTTTACCTCTCCTTCCTCCTTTTTGTCCTTCATCACATCAGCTGACAGAGTTTTGCTGCCATCAGTCATCTCCTCTGCCCTGCAGGCCTTTGTTCTTCATCTCTGAGCTCATCAGCGGTGCCGCCCTGCATCACATTGATCCAGATCATTCTTCAGCCGGGAAGCACTGGAGCCTGAACTCTATCTGAGATAATCCTGTTTGACACATGCCCGAACTGCCGCTGTGAAATGATTCAATCAGGCCTTTTCACTTCTAATAGCAGAGCTCATACATTTCAGGGTCATGCTTTTCCTTTTTTTCTGTGAAGGTCTGGATGTCTTAGGGAGGGCAGGGGGCTCTGATGTTCCTCACCATTTGAGGATGGAGTCACATCACACTGAAGGATTTTACCTTCAGGATGGAAGCTTCTGCAACATTAAAGCTCTTTTTTTATCTCCTTTCAGAGGTGAACCAGGAGTAGGAGACGCGATGCAGACTTTTTTCGCCAATGATTCATCTGTTTGTCATATCAGCCTGGAGCATAAAACATTTATGTAATTTGATTTTTAATTGCCTGGGTTAGCCAGCAGCTTGTTGCCTGTTGGTTTAATTCATGCTAATTGTTATAGTTCATTAAAAA
>JAGKQL010005655.1:0-10907 GCA_018398635.1 Cyprinodon brontotheroides
CATCCATCCATCCATCCATCCATCCATCCATCCATCCATCCATCCATCCATCCAGATTTCTCCCTTTCATTTGATCCTTCACGCTCTCCATAGTTCTCCTGTGGTGCGAGCACAGGGCGACTGTTGCGCGCCTTTAGCGAGCATGCGCGTTTCCTGTAGCTTGCGTGGTGACTCGTGCCGCCTGCGCTGTGCGGAGATGCAGGGGAAACCATATCTGATGGGGAAACGCAGCTCGACGTTTGCTGCGGGAGTCCTCCTCACTCTCCATCTCTCTCTGTGTGTGCTGTACGTTAACACCCACCAGCAGAAACACCCACCTACCCAACTGACAGACGGAATCTCACTATACATCAGCCATTCTCATCCTCCCCTCTCTCATGACAAGGCGCGCACCTCTGGATGACCTAAAAAATAATCTTTAATATCTCTTAAACAAAAGTAGCACAAACAATATTTTTTTCTGCACTAACGTTGCACTAACCATTCAGTCTATTTGCAGAGGCGCACACGAGTCCTATCATGAAAAAAGGTTCATTGTGCGACCTGAGTAACGCGCATTAACGAGGTGTCTGCAATGGTAACTGCGTTATAGTAACAGTCAAAGTAATTAGTTAGATTACTCGTTACTAAAACAAGGTAACGGCGTTAGTAACGCAGTTACTTTCAACGCCGTTAGTCCCATCACTGGTCACGGTTGCTAGGTGACGGTTGCTAGGTGAGCGTACGGGAGCAGTGAAAGTCGAGGAAGGAAGGACATGTTTGAATCCCTAGCCAAACTCTTTCAGCCTCCTTATTTTTATTGACCCCCAAAGGATCTAGCCAGGTAGATCGGGTCCATGGAAGAAAATAAGAGCCTTGGCTGGATGTGAAACACTTGGAGGATGTAGACGCATGGCACATTGTGTGACGGATGACAGAACGGACATAGAACAGGGTCAATGCGACTTGCAGCCCAAGTGTGATGTCATTTTTCCCTCTAAGATGGTGAAGTCCACACAGAGCTGAAGATGCACGATGTAAAGATGAATGAGTTTGGAGTCATTTACAATGTGATCAGATTCCCATATATTTTTTCCTATAAAGTATTTTAAACAGACATGTTTGTTATGTTGCAGCCATAAAAAAAAGGTTCTTGATTATATCTTTGTGTCTATTGAAAGGGGTTTTCCACCAGGGTGTTACAGCTCAGAGCACACGAGTCAAACCATGTGAGAGCATTTTCCAGAAGTGTCTGGAGGACGAGGGAAATAAGTGATAAGAGCTGTGAAAATGAACTGACACATAGAAGGTGTTTAATTTGAGCAACAGTTTACTGAACTATAAGCAGAAGGCTTCCCTCACAGCTGTCTTTATGACAGATGTCAAAGTGGATCTATTGAAACTGCAGTAACGTAATGTATGAAGAACAACCGGTCTGTCTACTAACCTGCAGGAAACATGTCACCAGTCGACAAAAAGAGAACAAATGCAAGTTTCCTTCAGCAGCTGCTGCAGATCAGAACATCAACCTGGGAGGGGCTAACTGGCCTGTTTCCAGACGGGAAGCCGGATCAATTTAACCGCAATTAAATAAAAATAATCAGCAAATGGTTATACAGAAATTAAATTAATATAATTATGGAATTTAAACAAATAGATTCAAGTTTAATAAATTATTTTTAAAAAAACTATGTAAACAAATTGAGTTTTTTAATGCAATTCGTAAAAAAAATACAAATTTCTAAGGAAATCCAGAACATTACATCAAGTTACTGACTTGTAGCATTCCTTCTTGTGGATGAAGATGCAGTGAGGAAGAGCAGCAAATAATAAGAAGAAACCAGCAGAAGAAGCAGAGCTGGTCAGTTTGAGCTGATCTCACTGGGCTTTGGTCAAGACAGAAAGAGAATCAGGAATACACTGCAAAAACGATCTCAAAATGAGTAAAAATGTCTTAAATTAAGTGTATTTACCCTTAATTTGAGCAGGTAAAGAAGATGATTTGCCAATGGAATGAGTATTTTTACTCTTAAAATAAGCAATCTAGATATTATGCACTTGAAATAAGACAATGCAATTGTGTTTTTCTTGTTTAAAGTGTAAATTGTCTTGTTCCATTGGCAAAGTGTCTCACTTCAATCCTTAATCCAAGAACGTCTCTCTGGTGCTCACCACTGAAGGTCAGTCCAATAATAGATGTTTTAAGCTTTGTCTCTGAAAGGCTTATTAATTCGGCATAATACACGCTTAAAACACACAAAAACACACAGTAAACAGAAGATTGGTGGTCTTTTCCAAGTAAACATCTTGCTTCCATGTCCTGATCTGCCCTGATAGCCTTAATTACTCCTGCCTTTCACCTGCTTTACTCTGTCCAGCTCCTAATCATCACTCATCTCATCCACCTGCTGTTTCCCTTATATTGGGCTCAGTTCCAGCTATCATGGCCAGATCATTGTTGGATTTCTGTTTCTCTGGTCAGTCAGTTTGGTTAATTTTAGTTTGTTCCAAGGTTCTTGTTCCAGTGAGGAGTTTATTCTTAAGCCAGTGACCTCAGGCGAGTTGTTTCCCTAACCAGTTGTTAGATTCCTGCTGGTTGAGCTGGTTGCTCAGTGCACAGGACTCTGAACGCGTCTTCACGCTCTGATGGAATCCTGGAACCCGGATCTGCCCGTTGCTAAGTGGACCGATCTGTTAAACCAGATCGTCAGTGATTGGGCTGTGCCCCGCCCCCCTCCTGCAGCCGCCGCGAGCCGCAGATCCTCAGCAGCTTCACTTTTGTTCTGTTCATGTTTTTATTTTAATAAACATTGTGGACTTTCCTACTGGCTGTCACACCTTGAATACCGGCTCCATCAGTCCTGTTTTATGTCATTCCAAGGATGATCAAATCTTCTGAAAGTGTTTCTAAGTTTTCCGGTAAAAACAAAAAAGGTTTAATATCAAATACTTTGGGTTCTTCTTCTGGATGTACTTTTATCATTTTTCTTTAGTTACCGTCTAAAGATGCTCATTTTCCTTTTTCCTATCAGCGATATTAATTTATCTTCAGGATCTAAGTGCATTGAACACCACTTCTTACTGGTTACATAAAAACAATAAAGACTCTTGATACTTGATGGTAATAAAAATAAATTTAATATGCATTATGTGTCTAAATTTTCTGCTTGTGCATTTCTCAACTGTAACATCTTATTTATTCTTTTAGCATCGAGTTGTTTGAAGGATTTATGCTTTGCTTGCGTTGCTTTAATCAGTTCCTGTCTATCTCTGACATCAAAGACTCAAATGAATTGACCTCATTAGGTCCTGATAGGCTTTTCATCAGGGGAGCAAACCTTGGTGGGACAGTGGATCGAATCTAACCTTTGCCTGCATCCTGTGATGATCTGCTGAGTGGATCTTTACTGCATGTGGGAAAGATGTCCTCAGGTAAGCTATACTAATGCTAACTAATGACATTACTCTGCTGTCACAAACAATAGTTTTCACCCAATGCGGTTCAGTAAATTCAGATGAATTCAGTTTTTTCTTTAGCATCAGTTAAAAACTTCGTCTCAAGGCACTTTACAGAAACTATTCAAGCACATCATCCAGTCAGATCGGTTTGAACTTTCTGAGGAAAACCAACTGATTGCATCCAGTCACTGATTTTACAGGATTCTCTTCTCCAGGATGAGCAGGTAGAGACATTCAGCGGCGGACAAACAGTGATGCTTGCATGCTCTCCTCTCGCAGCCTTGAGAACTGAGCTCCTGGAGCAAATTCATTACATGAATCTTCCCTCGCAGATTGGACTTTTTAAAGAATCTTCTGCATCGTGCCGTATCCAACCATCTGTCTGATCTACTGAGCTCCTGTTTTATTGCCCTAATAGTTATGTCTGTTGAAGAGAAATCCTTTTGCAATAAAAGCCAGCATCATTTAGTTTTCTTTACGATTACAGCGAACGAGGGATCTTCATTGATAGATTGTATGAATTGCTGGAACATATCTGGTTCTTCCATCTGTTCTGTGCCAATTTAAAAACCCAAGGACCAACCAAACCAAAAATAGTAGACTCATTTCTGTGCTACACAAAACGGGCAAAACGCAACTCGATTGCCGTCCATCTTGGGCCATCATTAATACTTCTGTTATCCAGGTAAGCTTCAAGGACAGCTCCGCCCTCTCAGGTGGATTTCTGAAATGTAAATTTGTTTCAATATTTATAAAACTGTTTCACCTTTGTTTTTGTTTGGCACTTCCAGGCCACCGTACTTTATCCCACACCGGGTTAACATGTTTTCATCTGTCTCCATGATATCTCAATCTACTTTAAAAATCCGCTTGGTCATCACAAACATGGTGCTTCAGCATTTAATGGAAAATTGACCCTTTGTTAAACCTGTAATGTGATAAATCTTCAGTCATTTTCAGCAGTGAATGATAAACTGCCTGCATTTATATATCGCCTGTTTTCATACCAGGGGACTCCAAAGCTCTGCATACTGCATCCAGCCATTCATGCACACTAATAGTATAAGCTGTGTTGTAGCAGCAGCTGCAGGTTCAAACCGGGAATCCTCTGGTTGCATTATGAACTTCTGCTTCTTAGCCACTGTCCCCCAGCTTTCCTCCCTATTGTTGTGGTGGGAGGAGACACTGGTTCTGCTGGATCAGTAAAACCAGTAAAGCCAGCAGTTAAAGAACTCCAGACTCAGCATCTTCAGAGGTTTGGGGGATTTGTCAGAAACTACAGTCAAGCAGCTGCTCCAACCACTGTGTTAACCTCTACCAACATCGCTTCTCCTGGACTCCAGAGGCCAGTAAAGCTTTCCAGGACATACCAGCCAAGTTCTCTCAGGCTCCCATCCTGATCCAACCAAGTCTGCTGGCATGATTCACCCTGGAGGTCCATGCTTTCCATAGAGGAGTCGGTGCTGTCCTGCTCCAGGGTGGTCTGGACAGAAAGTTGCACCCTTGTGCTATCTGTCTCCCCCAGAGAGGAACTATGATGTTGGTAACTGAGAATTGAACATTTGTAACAAAATGGAACAAGACACTTATATTAAAGTATGAAAAAGCTATTGCATTGTCTTATGTCTCCCCTGTTCCTTTGTATCTATGTTTTTCTATGTCTGCTTCTGTCTCCTTGAACCCCAGTGGGCTCAGCAGATGGTCAGCCACACTGAGCCTGGTTCTGCTGGGATTTTTCCTCCACTAAATGCTACAAGCATGCTTAGTGTGAGGGATTGCTGAAGAGTCAATGAGTCGATGCAATCACCCGGTTTTCCTTAGATAAACCCTAACCCACCCGGACTGATCTTTTTTGAACTGTTTCCTATAACGCTGACCTGAGATGACATGATGTCAATTGCTGCTATAGAAATAAACCGGAATTGTAGTGAATTATTTCAAGCGTATATTATCCTAACTATTGCTTATATTAAGACCATAAGAAGCCCACTTCAATTCAATGCGCCAAATCATTGTTATCACACAATTTAAAGGGGGTAAATACACTTAATTTGGGATATGTTTTACTTATTTCTAGATGTTCTTGGAAGTGAAGGTGGAGATGTTCTTCTTTGAGTGACGGCCCGGGAACACACTGTGGTTCTTTGCTCTGCAGACATTTTCTATTCATCTTCCCACTGCGGGGTTGTTTGCCAATCAGATCCTCACATAACTTTTCTTTGTCTTCTGCGGTCATACGCTGCCTGTCAGTTTGACGGAGAGCTGTCACAAATGTTTCTGCCAGTCAATTACTGGTGCTGATGAGAGGGTGTATGGAGTGCGTCCACACACCCTCTCTATTCTCCAAACTCCTGCACATCAAGTAAATTAAATAAGATCGCATCAGTTCATCGATGCTAATCTGTACACAATTAAAAGTAAAACTAAATCGCTAGAAATGTAACTCGCTGAAAAGTTAGAGCCACCATTAATGCATCGCGCTTGAATGTTCCCCTGGACAAAGAGCCGTGCGGGGTTTTGAAGTGGGGCATCAGGTAGGCTCGTTCTGCGCGGCGCGCTCTCGCCGGGCCTTTTGTGGAATTATTACAGCTGGATCAGAAAGCTGCCTGGTGCCCCTGTGGGTTAATTAGTCTGAGAGGGGCTCTACTAACTGCCTGGATTCAGGATGCAGAGCTCCTGGGATGTAGCCGCCCCCTGAGTCCCGCCCTTTGACTCGTAGCTTCATCTTTAAATTAGGCTTCAAAGCCCTGGTTTTGTAGTCATTGTTGTTTATTAGAAGAAAAGGATTTTTCAAACTGGAGATTTCGTTAGACGAACTGCAGAGAGCTTTTAGTAAAAGAAAACCAGCTGCCGCTAGCTTATGAAAGTCAGATAGTTGTAAACTGAAACAAAGGCCATTCAGACCTCGCATCCTGGCTCACAGAGTTAAAGGCATTCATTCAAGCCTTCCACTTGCCACCAATAAGCATGGGAGTCCTTCCCATAAGGTCTGCTAGCTATGCTGTTATTCACAGAACTACCAGGTTAGAACCAAGTGTCACATTTTTCTTCAGTTCTTTAACTGACGCTGCATCCATGCATTTCTCTTTGAAGGAGATCTTGGTGAAGGCTGACGGTGTCTTTAAAGCCGCCTTTTCTACTGAAAAATAGCAGGTTAACGCGTGTTTTTCACCTATGAGTCGACCTTGCTAACGGTCAGCATTTAGCTTCCTCCCTATTGGCTAACAAGCTGGTCTAATGCCCACTGGTGTTGATATGCCGCTGCAGCATGTCTGGTGGCGACATCATCAACGCTAACCCAGACGATGTCACCAGATCATGCAGCGGGCGGGGTCAGGAGACAGAAATCAGGGAAGTAAACAAATGGAGAGTAAGATGGAGGTAGCCAGGTGTAGTCGGTGTGCTTTATTGTTTCTGTCCATTATCTGTCTGAATCCCCTCACCAGAGCTGCTCCATGTTAATCCAGTGGAAACAGAGTTGGTTCTGCTTGTTAGATAAGAGGCGACTGGTGCTGTGTGTTGACGCACGCATTGCCTTCAATGGTATCCACGCAATTTAGGGTGTCAACCTGCCTCTGATGTTCCACAGCATGGCGTAGAGGCGAAGCTATTTTAATGTCGGTTGCTGTCCGAAATATTTTTTACTCGGTAGACATCTGCTAGTGACTGTTCCACTGCTACTAGATGCTGATTGTTCCCTCGGTTTAAACCGCTTTTTTGGCCAGTGAGGAAATTAGTATAAAGCTCAGAATACACTGAATTGATATTACGTTTGATTCATCAGAATATTGTGCCTTAGAGGTGGTGGTGGTGTTTTAGTGCTCATTGAAGTCAGGGGGAATAATTTCCAGCAGGGGGCCAAAGTGTAGCTCTGACTGAGATAGAGCCCAGGTCTATTTTAGTCAGACTACGCAGCAAAAACTGCAGCAATTTCATGGATCTGACAGGAAAAGAGATGCAGTTAGAAAGTAAAACATCTAGCTTTGGGGGACAGAGGTCAGTTTGGAGTCGACATGGCGTGTATGGAAGTAAGCAGGACAGACTGGAGCAAAACAATGAATGAAACATTAAAATAGAAAACTTTCCCCATTATAGGTTTTTTAATGTAAATCCCTTTTATGTCCCTCGAATGGAAAATTCCTTTTCTGCATTTTAACCCATCCCCTTGGAGAGGGTGGGCTGCCATTGTGCGGCCCAGGGGAGCAGTGTGGGGTTAACAGCTGATGACCCCTAACCTTCAATGATCACAGCGCCCTACTCTAACCACTAGGTCATCACTCCCCTTATAATATCATGAATATTGATTATATGAACATTCTCCATCTGTTCTTTTAGGAAATATTATTAGAGGTTTTTATCAATTTATTTTAAGAACTTTTCATAATGTGTTCCAGTAGGAATGTAGGGGGAATAGTTTTTAATGTGTATAGCACAGAGAAAGAACAGATAATAATCTGCTCATCCTGCTAGCTGGAGCCTCTCTATCTGCAGCCAGTGGGACATGGAAAACAATCAGATCAGGAGATGAAACAGTGGATTCTTCCTTTGTGTTCAGGCCTTTGCTGTATTCCATCCTGGTGGGCTGCAGCTCATAGCAGGGGGGGCAGTGTGATGGTTGCTCATGCTAATTCTTTCATGAGAGGGAATGTCACCAAGCGGAGGCCGGATATCACTCATCACTCCATCAAAGATTTGAATGGATGTGGACTTTATGCCCTCAGATCTAAACCTGCATGTTCAACAGGATTAAAGAAGCGATGACGTGTAATCAAGTCAAAAGAAAATTTTAACATATAGTTTTATTTAACCAATCCAGCAACAGCAGACTAAAGTTTTTAAACGATGGTGACTGAGGGATGAAGGCGAACTGCAAGAACATTAAAGTCTTTTTGTTTTATTCTGAATAGAATTCAGCAACATTATTCACCTTTAGAGTTTCTTTATCAGATTCAAAAGCATAATTTCAAAAAGTATTTAATTTTTCTTTATAATTATTACCAAGACTTTTTGAGGTTTGGATCATTTTGTTGTTAGATATATTTTGTCTCCGTTATTGGTGTGAAGTTATGGAATAAACTCCTGGAAGAGTTTAAACTATGTTTAAAAAAGGCTGAAACAGAATCGACTGCCAATCAAAACATCTGACATGATATATATATATATATAGAGAGAGGTGCTCATAGCCGCTCATCATGGCTGCACAGGAGCAGCCCTGAGCACCAGAGCAATAGGGTCCAGATCCACCACACCAGGCAAGACCCCAGGTGCAGACTGTGCAAAGAGGCCCCTGAGACAATCCAGGGTGTAAGATGCTGGCAGGGAAAGCTAACATGGAGCTCCATAACCAAGTGGATGGAATAGAATACAGGAACATCTGTACAGAGTATGAGCTGGAAACCCCAAGGTCAAAGTGGGAAACACCTCCTAAGGTGGTAGAGAATGACCGAGCCAAGATCCTGTGAGACTTCCAGATACAGACAAACCGAATGGTAATAGCAAACCAATCGGGACATTGTGGTGGTGGACAAAAGGGAGAGGAAAGCAGCTGTGGTTGCCATAGCAACACCAAGTGACTGCAACATCAGGAAAAGGAACATGAGAAACTAGAGAAACACCAGAACAGAAGAGCTGGAGAAAACCTGGAAAGGTCAAGGTATCAATGGAACCTGTGATCATTGGGGCCCTGAGGCGGCGGTGGCCCCCAGGCTGGAAGAATATTTACGGTAGATCCTGGAAATACATCTGACATCTTGGTCGAAAAGTTCTAGGAACAGCAAAGATACTGGCAGAACCCTCAATCTCCCCAGGCCTCTGGTGAGGGCCCAACTTGGAAAAGAGGGCCAGTGATGGATTTGGGAAAGTTTGGGGCCCTAGGCAAAGAACAGGCAGGGGCCCCTCTGGATGGAGAAGACATGAAACGGCCCCATCCTCCAAGATAGAAATGTTAATAGAATAGACATCCATTATGTTCTAGGTTGTGTCCCTCTCTTCTTGTCCCTTTTCTTCTTGTTTTCCTCTCTATGTTTTGTACTCAGCTGACTTTTCATGCTGTCTCTAAAGGAATGAAAGATTTTTTCCAAGCACTAAGCTCACTTAGCTGATTGCTCCTTCCTGTGTTTCCAAAAAGGCCAAAGTAAATAACCCAGTCCTTCTTTTCACTGTAGACAAGCCATGATCTGCTTATCTGTTCTCCATTTTTCATTTGGATGAAATAATAGCTGCATGAATCATGACAGCAGACAAGATAGAGGAGAGCAGGAGGCGGGGTTACCAATCTACTCGCTCTGGAGAGCAGAGTTCGCTGCTTTTAGATGTTGTCTCCAAAGTCTGCAGTAGCAGAAAAAAGTCTCTAGATTTGGCGCTAGGAGCTTTTTAGAAATCAAAGTGCTAGAGGGGTCTGAAAAGTGGCTAAATATAGCGACTAAAGCGCTAAGTTGAATATTTTCATGGTAGGATTGAAATTGTGACCAGAGAGGATCTGGTTTTATTCCCATATTTCAGAGCAGTCATTTTTCATACCTGTACATAGCTGCCAACATTAACAGTGACTCACCTCAGGCCCTCATCCTGTTCTTATCCAACCTTTGATATTTATTTAATTTTAGTTCTTTCCACAAATTATACCTTTAATTTATAATAGATTGTATTTAATGTGCTGCTAGTGAATAAATCTGATCTTCTTTGTGAACATTTTTCAGGAGGTTTTGATGTAGAGGTTCAGAAGGAGATTTATTTTCATGCAAGAAACATAGAAGATTTTCTTCAACGTTTCCATTTCTGAGCTCCATTTTGGGCTAATTTGACATTTAAAGGTGCTTTCACCTCCTCTATCTCATGTTAAAACCTACGGTGAAAGTTTTTGGAACAAAACACGTGTCCAAAAAGCTTCTACAGAAGTTAGTGAAGTCGACGTTCCTGCCGTTCCTCTGAATGAGTCAGTTTTCTGTGGAGGCACAAATTGTCAAGGACTCCAGTTTGTGAAAAGCTCGGTATTTCTCATCAGAAGGTAATTAAAGCCTCGCCTCACAGGAAGGAATTTCTCACATCAAACCTAAATGTTTTTGTCACAAAAAGGGACAAATCAGAAATTGGTTTTCTATGTTTACTCTTAGAAATAAATGGAAAGTGACAAAAATATTTCCAGATTTGACTCTGAGGGCGAATGCTTTCAGCTGATAGGTGAGGAATGTTCATCCTGCATGACTGCAAACGCTGCTGTGGTTCAAGCTGCTCTGCTTTAAACCGCTGGAAATATTTATGATTTCCTCAAAATACAATTACTGCATTAAACACAAACCCTTAACATAATAAAGGAGCACATGCAATGAATAAATATTTGAAAACGGAAAATAAAACCATTCAGTGGTCTGAGGAGGAATTAGCCTCCCTGAGGAAACCAGTCCAAGCTGTTTCTAACACTGGCTGTTTAAAAACTTTTTCCAAAAGTCTGAATCCTGATGAAAATGATC
>JAGKQL010005657.1:0-10805 GCA_018398635.1 Cyprinodon brontotheroides
ACATACATACATACATACATACATACATACATACATACATACATACAACAGCTTTCACTTATTTTTCTGTAATTTAAGGTATGTTACCAGCTTTGCACAGTTAGAGAATAAATAATTTGCACAATCATCTTTACTAAATACCTCAACCTTAATAAGAATGGATGGAGATAGTATCTAAACAAGTTTTAAATACTGGGGAGTCAAAGTCTGGACTTTGTCTCTGCCCTTCTAAAACACAGAGGAGGCTTCAATTTGAACTTTTTTTTTCTCTACTGATTTTAGTGCATTTCAATTGGAGAAATGAACACTACTTTAGAATTACAGAATGTTAGATAACTCTTCCACTTTAAACATAGTACAGATGGGAGGTGAAGAGATGGAGGATCTGCTAAACATTTCTTTTTTAAGACAAGGATTAGCTGCTTAATGTGTTAGAAGAAAGACACCTCCCTGTCTCCTCCCTGTAATAACAAAACAATGCAGGGGCTGCAAAGTCAAGTCCTTCTCTAGAAATCCCAATCTTGTTTTACTTTGCTCTTTGCTCTCACTTTTAGAATGCTGAATCATATCTGTTTTCGTCACTCCCTGTTTCTTCCCCATTTCATATGCTACTATTTTCTTTGCAGAAAAGGCATTGTTACTAAAAAACTAACTCTAGCCACACATCTCTCTCTCACATCATCAAACATCTTTAGTTTCTTTACCCTACTTTCATTCTATTGAAGTTAGCAAGTGTTTACTGTCATAAAATTGTACTGCTTTCTTGTTGTCTTATAAAACCTTTTAAAGAAGAAACTTCAACATATCACTTAAAAGAATATTTTTGTTTTGCCAAATTAAAAAATGTATGTACACTGTTCATACTGGTACAATAATATATTTTTTAACCAGGAAAAAAAAAATATTTTCACTTTAATCAATATTTTTCAAAACAACATACAAACCTGTAGGAGCCAGATTTGATCTTTCTAAAGTTTACCTTATCTTAGTTTGAAATAGTATGTGTCTAAAAAAAACCAAGAGTGCAGGTTTAAATAATCAAAATTAGCAGAAACCCCCCCGGCTTTGTCCATATCGGGTTTTGAAGGAAACTGGAGGCACGTCTCCAGGGAGAGAAAGGGATACAGAGAAGTCTGGGACTACACTGCATGTCTGTGCGTGACCTTAAAAGGACAAAGATCAACCTGAAGCTGCATCACACTGGGTTACCAGAGGCACAGATTAGATAGTGTTTGCCTCACTCAGGTGACTGGCTAGATTATGTGTGTACAGTGCTGTCATGTCTTGCCAAACTTCGGCAGAGTTGCAAGAGACGATAGGGGTGTGTGTGTACATCTTGATATAGCAAAAAATCTTGTTAAATACTGAAAAAGTTTTTGTATTTGAAAAATCAATTCACAGATGTAAAACAATATAGAAAGGAGTGACTGTTTTACAGTACATGTAATAGATAATTTAGTTAATATATATAGATAATATAGATTCATAAAAAAAAGGCTTGGCCTTAGACAACTTTTATAAGATAAAAACATAAGCAATGTTTTTCCTGTAAATAAATCTGGGTGATATTATCTATCATCAGGCCAAAACATCCAAGTTATCATGATAATCTAATCCTTATCAATCTTTATTTAGTGACCTGCTGTGTTAATCAGTCTTTTTTTTAAAGGTCTCTTTGTGGCTATCACCCTCTTCGATTGGATAAATGTATGTGCTTTCAAAACTTCTAAACTGGCAGTATTGATCGAATCTGTTTTGCAGACTGTTACAGATATTTTAAGGTTTTTTTTTTTTTTTTTGACTAGTTTAAAAAGAAGTCAGCTGTCTTTGGCACAATGATTCAACCATAAACATCAATTTAAAAAAAGCTTAGCTTGGCTGCTTTTACGTAACACTAACCCAGTCTTTGTTAACTCTGCTTCGGTTTTCTTTTTTCTTCACTCCAGTAGGAAATCTGAAGCTTTTTTACTGCTTTCTGCAGCAGGCCCTTGACAGTGAGAGAAGTACAGCAGATTACAGCTTTTTCTTTGCAGAGGTTACCTGCTGTGGCTGAATATTGTGCTACGTGAGGGATGGGAGTGAACCAGAACAACAAAGTATTAACAGTCACAGAGTCAGTTAAAGCTTGCCAGGCAAGATATGTCTTTTATTTCTGTTTTAAAAGTTTATAAGTTTCGTAGAAACCCTGCAAAACTTGTTTTTTGTCCATGTTTTTTTTTAATACATCATCAAATGTGATCTCTTCTATTTCTGGGGAATTGGGTTGAGTTAGTTAGTCAATGTGCTGCAGACCAGGGAAGAAATAGAAGGAAGTAATTGTTGCCTATAACTAAGACTTTATACATACATGTGCATTTGCAGTACTACTCAGTAGTTTAAATACACTCATCATAGTCATTAATGTCATATAATGATGGAGTTTTAGTCATCTAGTCAGACTGAATGTGAAAGGATAAATGGAGATTACTGAGATTTAAATAGAAGTGTTTGGTATTTATACATAATGCAGATTTTCTCTAAGCAGAAAGAAACAAGATTATATGAACAGAATCAATCACAAAAAAAAATCATATTAGATCACTAAAGCACAGAGCTTGAATAAACAGTTTTTTTTCTCTAGAGTGTTAACCAGCTTTTAGATAAAATATGTTTATTTTTTTAGATGTTATCACCTTTCTAGAACCGTGTTGTTAGGGTAATATATGGTTTTCCTAAAATACATAAAATGTATTTAGATGAGTTGTTTTAAAGTGTTAAAATAACTTTCATTTAAAGTAATTAACCTTATTTCATCAACTTAAAAACGATCAATGACAAAACAAATCATAAATGTTCTTAATGAAGACAGATTGTACAACCATGGACTGAGAAGGTTTTGTTCTTTAAAATGTATTACCTAAAGGTCCTATATTACACTTTTAAAGCTTTTTATAGTCAACTACAGGCAAAAATATGATGAAATAATTTATTAAGCTCTATGGACAATGAATTTGTTTCTTCCAGCACAAAAGAAAACATAGTTAAGAAAACTACTCTCCCAGTCACAATTTTTGCATACATATTTCATTCATACATAAAAAATGCATTTAACTACAAGGCTTAACAAAATTAAATTTCTTGAGGCAAAACAGATTCGCACAGACTTATACATTAGTTAAAGGAGGATGTCCTTGTTAACTGCTTTTATCTAAAACTTTGGCCAGAATCATTTCCCTGCCCACATTACCCCACCCCTAATCAAGAAGGGGCGGGTGTTTGTTTACATTGAGGGGCACAGCAAGGTTAAAAGTGGCTGCTTTCCTGGAGAGGGGCATTCTCACTACAAGATATTCCCTAATCCTGTTTCACAGGACAGATTGGCGATGCTGCTCGTAGTTGTTTTAATTTATTATAACCTGAAAAAGAGTGATAAAGATGTATTTTTCCTGTTCTGTTATTTACCTACATCGTGAAAAGTCTGTGTAGAATATTTCACTTATTTGCACAAAAATTGAAAAGGAATTAGAGAAAACCGCATTGCTACCTAGCACTCTCTACAACATAGAATGAATGATATAGTCCTAGAGTTGGAATATGTTTAGTAGCACGTCCTTTGGGTGGCGTTTCACATCAGAGCAAGGCTCTGAATAGAACCTGGGTAGTTCCAGAGTCTCTTTCTGCTGCTAAAGGCAAAAGCTCTGAGTGGAAACTTTGCCTTAGCAGGGGGGAAAGAGTCTGCCAGGACTGCTGCTGACTCTATTCAGAGCTTTGGTCTGATATGGGTCGAAATGAACATACAATGAAAGTTGTTTTCCTGATTTTGCTAGTGCAGATATAAGTGTTTTTCTTTTGGTGTATTTTTAAGGCGTGTGTCTATAACTGTGTATGTTGGGAAAGCCTACATGGTGGATACACAGACCCTCATTCTGTCAACTAATCAGGAGGTTCTGAACGTGAATTAGTGGTAGGATGTTCTCACACTTTGCTTGCACATACCCACCTTCAACACACCTGCCTTTCTTTATGTCTATGCTTACCCTTTGGTCTAATGGATAAATAAAGTTATTTGCAGCACAGAGCAAAGCTGAATATCTACCTGACTTACATGCACGATGATAGACAGAGCCAAAAAAAAAAAGTGAAAAAAAATTCTAAAACAACATTCAGAATACCGAGTTTTTTCATAGTAGATATTTAGAAATGAGGAGGGAGAAAAAAGAAAGAGAAGGGGGACTAAGAGGAAAAACAATGAGAAAAGTACAGAGAAGTGAAATGCTAGTGAGTATACTTTAGCAGTTTCAGCTAGCTGATTAGGTTAGGGAAGCTAATGTAATGGGGGCTGGTGAACACACTGGAAACAACTAATGTCTGCTGTTGTGAGAATTTCATTCGCATCATATTCAAGCCAAATATATAGCCATAAGTTTTGAATTTACTTTTGCAAGTTAATAACTTTTTATTGTATTCATGAATGTCACATTAAAACAGAAAACAACAAGGAACAGGCCTTCCTTAATTAATCACTTTATATATGAACTTGCCTCATAATTTCCTTTCAGTTGTTTGGCATTATTAGGTGGGAAATCCTTAAAACTTTTGATCTGATTTTAAACCCACAAATAAATGCAAAAGTCATGTTTGCACAAAGCATATTTTATAGCTTTTCTTGAGTTGTCCACATCTGCGCAGGCCTACTGGAGCAGATGAATCATACCTAGTATTTGTATGTGTTTGAGAATGTGTTTCTGGGGGGGGTGGATGCAGAGAGAAGGAGCAAAGGAGAGATAAAAGGAGCAAGATGAATGTCTGCTAATGCAAGCATCACCTCACATCCCCCGCTCCTCCCTGAAAGCCAGAGAAGGAACATTTTTTCCATATTTCTCAGAACACTGTCATCTTTGTTCATGTCTACAGGGCTAATTTTAGTGTTTATTTATTAAAAGACCCCCGTTCCATATGGCAGAAGAGATACTGCATTCTTGTTAAGTGTCCAGTGCTCTGCACGTAAAGGCATGTCGGAATCATTTAAATTTGGTTTTCAGAATAAGTTTCAATATCACAGGTATGACCATTTTTAACAACATGTAGTTGAATGTATTACCTTAATCATTTAAATAAAAGTAATAAGATGGAAGGGACTTTAAAGTAGTTGAAAATACCCAAGAAAATATTTCATAAAGTACAATTCAAAGGTAAAGCCTAAGAGTAAATGACTCGGTAGCTATTATGTCTTTGTTTCTCCAGTCCAAAAAGAAATAACCTCTGTATCACGGAGGTTTTACTTTAGCGGGATTGAAAGCGGTCAGATTTTAAGGTGTGCCGGTGCTTGGAGACAGTCTTTGGTCTGTGTATGAGGTGGAATGAAGACCATCAGCATATTGGAAATTTGATCAGGCACACAATAATTTTCTAATGAAGTCATGCACTAGTTTGTGTGTGGCCAATTTATTTATGGCACTCTACTGTAGTTCAAGAGCCAAGAGGGAATTTAAAAAAAATATATATATATATATATTTGAAGTATGCCAGTAGATGGCAATAAATGACATCATCTGAGTACACAAATACTAGTTTCTGAAAGGTATGTTTTTAAAAATTCAAAAGCCTTCATTGGTCAATAAATCTAAAAGGGAGTGGCATTATACATGACAAGATACTCTTTCAGATCTAAAAAATTGAGATTTAGTGAATAATGTAGACTATTATGTTTAAAATGTAGCCAATAATTATCCCCACTGAAAGTCTATGGAATCCATGATCCAACTAAACGTCTAGCTTTGTAAAGGGATTTCTCATGTAGCGCTAACAGTTCATCTTTCCAGTCTGACTGAAAGCCCTTTCTTTCTGGACATTTGTGAAAATTGGTTTAAAGTAAGAGCAAAGCACATGATTAAACCAAGGACCCAGACTCCTTCCTGTCAATAGACAAGTGGAAGGAAATCATTGTTGAAGGTAGCACAAATTTAATTTGAGAAGATACTCTTGGCTCTTCATCTGACATCACTAAAAAGGTGTAAGGAACAGAGAAAGTGGATGAACATTTTTAGAAAACCTTATGATGTTGTATGATGTGTAATGAAAAATAAACGACTGAATCTGCTTTTTTCCGCAGATATTGTTGATTCAAGTTTTAAGAGACTCAGAAAAATTCAATGAGACGTTTTTTGGAAAAAAGAGGTTCTTAAAGAACATAGTAGAAAAATGCCAGTACTAAAACCATCTTTAAGTTGATAAAATGTATAAACAATAAAGATAATAAAGATTTTCTTTATAAAACAGGAAAACTGGTCACGTATTTTATTCAGATTCCCTCCTATGGGGCTGAGAACTGTTGTGGTAGATCAGCCATGGCACAAACTATTTGGCTTTGAAAGCAAGACACAATAACTTCCAAAAAAGGTTAAAAAAGTTAAATAACAAACAACTGGGCTTTGTTTTCCAAGTTGGAAGACGTTCCGCTCCCCATCCAGAAAGCTTTCTCAATTCAATATATATATATATATATATATATATATATATTACTTATATATATATATATATATATATATATATATATTTATATGATTTTATTTCATATATAATTATAGCTAAGTGCCATACATTTTAAATGTAAAGTAAAAATGTTAAAACATGTTTCATTTCTTTACAGCTTTGTCTGTGATTCATTCTTTTTTTGATCTTATCGAAACTCTTTTCCACTGTTGAATCTGTTGCTTTCAAATTTGATGGCGTTTCACATTATATCACTGACCAGACAGATCAACCTGTTCCACATCACTGCTGAGTGATCCTGCGGTGTCATTCCCCCTCAGTGATAACTGCTTAAAGCATCCTTTATAAGCAAAGAAATGCTAAAGCATATGGAGGACTCCTCCATAAAAGCAGTCACAAAGAGAGTAAATGTGTTTTTGTATCTGAGAAGAGCAAAGGGAAGAGTGAGACCAGTCTGCATGCTAACACAGCCTGGGAATAGATGATTAATTTAACGCCGTGGGGTTTCTCATCTGGAAAACTTCTCGTTCTGCAGCATGTTATGGCTTCTTTGGGTTCTCTGTAAGATGTGTAATGGATCTGTGTGTGTGTATCTTGCTTGTGAGACTAATGGGTGAGGCTTCGATGTTTGCTCTGTCCCCTATAGATGACAAAGACATCCTCACAGCAGTCACCCTGTCACTTATAGCAAGATGAGCACTTGACAGTGTACTTTAGCACGCTTCTGCTGGTGAGTTGCGCTCGTCTCACGCACTCAGCTATTCCCACTCAGGGAATCAGTAGAGGCTGCATTACCTAAACCCTTCAGGAATCAGTCGTCGATTTTACATGCACACAGGTTCTAACGCGGCAAAACTCAAAATTAAACTCGTATAACACACTGAGTCATAATCTGAGCATTACATGCTATACAGAAGAGCTGTTTCAAACTGGATCATAGCATTTCACCAAAACGCCTTTTCCTGCGCCGTCTGTCTAAAGTTATTTACTCAATGGATACGTGTTTTACTTTACAGGATGACTCGGATTTCATCTGTGCTAAAATGTAAACTGTGTGTCTTGGGTTTTGATGTTATGCTCACATCTAAATATGGTTTACTTTGTTAGTTCACTTAGTGTAGAAGCAAAAATATTTTCATCTGCATTTAAGATGTGGAAGGTGCAAGTTGTTTTACATTCGAACAAATGCCCCCTCAACTACAAAAAGGCTTGTGCAATGACTACTGGGCGTTTTTCAAGAATAGGAAAAATATCTACTAATAATACCTGCTTCAGAGAACAGAAAGCGATGATGATGAATTGGAAGAAATGTATACCCTTCCTAAATTTTTTTTCTTCATATTAAATAATTAATTAATTCATTCTGAAATTGTTATTTTGTTCATCTGGTGAGGTGCTTTTATGTATAATATACTTAGTTTCAAAATATTTCCTGTATCTGACCCGACACTTTGTGTGATTATGAGTAAAGCTAGATGGGCAAATCCACAGAAACAACAGAATAGGCTTGATTTTATCTTCTTACATGTGCAGATGCTAGGTCAAAACTTTGAAGACTGTGGAATGAAAAACATGTAGAAGTGGTGCATGTCATGTTTGGTTTTTACTTGGACCCAAATGCAGGTAGACAAGCAGAGGGCAGAAGTCAGCAGTTTAAATGATTGGAAATAAAAAGACTTATATCAAGAATGGGACATGGACCCAAAAAAAAAAAAAGAGTACCAGAAAGAATCCAGCAGTGAATTAAGGGAAAACCAGGAACCTTTATACAGAGTTCCTGTTGATCAATAACATGGAAACCATGTGGTTTTAACAGGGGAATATCAAACAGCTGTCAGGAGAGCGAGAATGAAAATAAGGGCAGGAGACCAATTTAATACAGTGAACATGGTGAACTGAACCAAAACCCTAAAGGACCGACATGACAAAAATAACATGAATGCACAAACAAACCACCAAAAATAAGTAAGCTAAACACAAAGGAATAAATAAAAGGACAGGACTAAACAAGTGAGAAGTGATTAATTTTTATGATTCTTTTCTAAACTAATTTCTGCAACACTTAAAACAGTCCATACATATCTCTAAACTTACGTATTAGTTTTCCAGAATGTGAGATTTTTCTCTTGTTAAAACTAAAGTTACTTAACCAAAACTTTTAGATTTCTACTCCCAGAACTAGAGGCTACTATATGGGAATTACAGGTTACTGTCTATATGCTTACACATTAGTGTTCCAAGTTTCTGGGTTGGTTTGGTATTAGGGTACGAGGGTTTAGAAACATTTTGCGGTTTTGAGATTCAAGCTCACCTGAACCTATAGCAAAAAATAACCTGTAAATGTTTGTTGAAATTTGTAATTTTATTTTTTAAAACTTTTGTGTTTCTTTTATTTTTCTATTTAAGAGAGAGAAATCTTTCAGTAATGTGTTTTGCTAGTTTTTTTCTAAATCTTAATTTTGCTTAATATTTATTTTGGTTTCAATGCTCTGAGACTACTTTCTTTTGTTATAAGAGGTCAAGTTCTTAAAACTTTTCTTTTTTTTGACCTAAAAAAAACGTTATTTTCGGGAAGGCATTATAGGCTACTTTGAGAACTTTTGGACTATTGTCTTGGGCTGTTTAAGCCTTTAACTTTGCTTGAAACAAAATATATATGGTTACTAATAAAATGTATTTTATTTTATTTTAAAGATATATTTTATATTTAATAAATCCTGCTATAAAATATATATAGGTTACTATCCATAAGCTTGATTTTTCAGAGCTTTGCGATTACTTTCTTTAAACTTGATGGTTATCTCTTTGATCCTGATAAAACTTCGAAAGCTATTTCCATAAAACATCAATTACTTTAAAAGAAATGACAGCTTAATTTACATATAGGGCTATCGCCAGCATCTTAGAGTTCACTATTGGGAGGTTTACAGTACATCTTACTTTCCCAGAACTCAGCTGTTCCTTTCGATATACGCTATACACTACCCTAACAGTCAGTTTAACAATAGGAAATGTACTAGGGGCAATTAAAACAAGCGAAATGTGTAATAACAATTGCCTATAGAGAGTGTTTCAAGGATCTTGAACATCTGTGATACAATTTATGTACTGATGAACAGCTATGGTTATTTGGAAACCCTTAAATTATTAATCATTAGAATCTATTAATATTTAATCATAGACTTACAGGGTACTTTCCTGAACTCAGTAAACTTATCTTTGGGATATTTTGTTCATGCTTGTATGTTTTTGTATCAACTCAAGCAGTAAGTCAGTATACTGTATGTCTAGAGTTACATACAAATACAGTTGGAAAGAGAAGTACGCATCCACTCTGCAGGATTATCAACATTTTGAAATATGAGAACACATAAAGTATTTGCACCATGGACAAGTGCAAACTACTTTTAAGGATCATAGATGAACAGAGCAGGGGTTTAACCCAGAACCAATGTCTTGGTCCAAAGAAAACCCGGTCACTCTTACCGGAAAATACATGAGCCCTAAACCTGACTCTGCATATGCTCTCTAAATAGAATCGTGCATCACTTAAGACCTGGGTGTTACTTTTTCCAGGGTCAGAAGGGAGCAGACATAGGAGAACACATTTCATCTGGTCCTGGAGTTGAATGTCGGAGGCTCCCCATGGAAGGATTACCTATGCCACAATGAGCCACAAGCATGTAGAGGATAACAGACAGGACAGGGGGGAGAGCCGACAAGACAGGAAATGGATAAGCAGGCAGCTTGGAAAATCAGCTGGGGGTGGTGGGGGGACGTCAGAGAAGGGACAGAAAGTAAAAAGCAGGGGAGGAACCTTACACTGGAATAGTCGACAACTACCACCCCCTCCACCCTTCCCACCCCTCCCCTTACTCTCTCTTTCTATATCTCTCTCCTGCTATCTCTCTCTCTCTCTCTCTCTGAAGCAGTCTCCTCGTCTGTCATTTGACCAGGCAGTTCACAGAGGCGAGAGCTCAGCACCAGAGAAAAAGAAGAGAAAGAAAAACAGGAGAGCCGCAGGGAGAAGAGAACATGTTCAGTGTATCACTGAGCTTGCTGGATACTTTTGCAGCCTTTTTCATAGAAATACAAATCCCCTGTTGGTTTGGATTTCCTCTTGCCTGCTTCTTTTGAGGACTGCCAGTGTCTTGGATGTGGGCTGTAGTACTGTTAACAGTCAACTGAGGAGAAGGAGGAGGTAGAAGAAGAAGAAGAAGAAGAGGATCAGCTGACACCTTTTTTGGAGATTTACACTTTGCAGGAGTAAAGCTGGAAAGGAGTGGTGGGGGGGAGAGAGACTGACTGCCGGGCCCCATGCCCACCCCTGCTAA
>JAGKQL010005658.1:0-10943 GCA_018398635.1 Cyprinodon brontotheroides
AAGACTTGAAATAAGACAATGCAATTGTGTTTTCTTATTTTTAGAGTAAATTGTCTTGTTCCATTGGCAAAATGTCTCTTTTACCTCCTCAATTCAAGAGCAAATGCACCTATTTTAAGAAAAAATGACTTATCTAGATTTCAATTTTTTCCAGTGTACTCGTTACCAGAGAGGGTTTCCTCCACAAATATGGAAGCAAATCGTGACCATATTTCAAATGAAAAGGCATTTTCAGAAATGCTTTTTCATTTTAAGAATGTGGCTGCATTTTTTGACTCATAAAGGAAATTAGTAATCAATAATCCTGTTTGCATTTTAATTTTCTTGTTCAAGACTGCTCATCCTTTTACCTAGCGGTAATCAAAATGAAAAAAGAAAAAGACATTTGAGATTTATTTTTCAAAATGTACCCCAGCAAATACATACCAAAATTCTATTTGAAATGTAAAATTTGAAAATGAAAAAGCATTTCCAGAAATTCTTTTTCATTTTAAGAATGTGGCTGCATTATTAGACTCATCAAATAAATTGACTTACCGGTACAAATGAAATTAGTAATCAATCATCCTATTTGCATTTGCATTTTATTCTTTAAGATTGCACATTTTATGCCATAATCAAGGAGAAAACACAGCGGACATTGCTTTGTCGTTTTCATGGTCAAGCATTCTGAGCGGCGGGGGCAGCAGAGTGACGTCAGCAGCCGCTCTTCCTCAGGTCCTTGCTGACCGGGCTACCCATCTTGTTGTATCAAACAATGCAGCATTTCTGGAAACGCTTTTTCATTTTCAAATTTTACATTTCAAATTGAATTTTGGTATGTATTTGCTGGGCTACATTTTGAAAAATAAATCTTTTTCGTTTTCGTTTTAATTAAGTAAAAGCATGAGCAGTGTTGAAGAAGAAAATGCAGGATTATTGATTACCAATTTCATTTATGAATCAAACAATGCAGCCACATTCTTAAAATAAAAAGCATTTCTGAAAATGCTTTTTCATTTAAAATAGTGGTAACGATTTGCTTCCATAGCTGCCCATTGTCCACAATCCTGGTCCTCAAGGAGAACAACATTACCCTTTTTCTGGTTAGGTGAACCTCCTTGAAATGATTAATGACCTTTTATGACCTTTTATTATTAAGGTGAGTTTCTGCAGGTTGCCACATCCTCACAAGCTTTTAAATCTGTGTCCAGTCGGTCTTAAGAAATGGGCTACCTATAAATTTTAAATTTCCGTAAAGTAAAGCCCAGCTATCTGAGTGGAGATGTGAACAGAATGTGCTCCATCATGCCCAACTGATTATTTATTCCTTTGTTGGAAACGACACCGTTTTCTATGTGTTAGTGGTCAGAGTGAACTTCCTCCTCTGAGCTCACTCAGACTTCTCCGGAACAGCGCGTCCCGTAGAGTTCACCTTGCGCTTACGTAAGCGCGTGCATAACAGAATGAGTGTGCATCCTGACAGAAGAAGGTACGAGAGCCGCTGGGCTTGATTTCTTAAGGAATGCGTCTTCTCTGAGATAAGAAAAAATAACTGACTCCTTTTTCTTCTTATTCTTTTCCTGTAAAAAGTCCATAAATATGAGTTCCACTGTGATCTTTTATGATCCCTTTAAAACAACTCATTTGCTTCAAAGCTGGAAATGTTCCTGAAATAAAACACAGACTAGAATTTGACCAAGAGGATGCCTCGTGGACATTTTAGACAAGTACTGCATCATTGTTATATAGAATACTTTTCCAAAACCAATGTTAATGCAAGGATTGATTTTAATGAATACAACATACTACAAATTAATATATTAGCCACTAAATCCCAAATCAAAAGAATATGATGGATCCTTAATCAGATTGAACAAGTCCCTCCTCCTGCTTGACATGCAAATATGAGATCAAGCATTAGAAAAGTTTAGTACACAAATCTCCATCCTTTATTTAACACCCTGTGCAGAGATTTCAATCACCCATATCAAGAACCTCAGCTATTGACACCGTACAAGATTATCTACAACATTATAAGGGAGAGGTTCCCAATTATGTCGGTTTCTGACCCACAAAATAGAACCAAAACGATTTCATGACCCAAACTATTGTTGCTTAGGATACAAACATAACATAAGCCATAGGTTTTAATTTAAGAAGTTTTTAATCAGTAGTACTTCCACTTTACCAGAGTATTTTTTAAAACAAGTACCTGTACTTTAACTCAAGTACGGAAAATGAGTACTTTTGCCATCTCTGGTCCTATAATCTAATTAGATTTAAAATCAAATTAGAAAAAAACTTCCGCAGTTTCAATAAAATAATAAAAGATCTAGTTATACTTCAAGATTTTTATCTTCATTTGACAACATGGTATTTTAGAGCAAAAAAATAAAAATATGCAATTACTGTATTTATATGAAATAGAGAAACCAATTGGTGCAACACTGGTAAATAGGCATTCAAAGTAATAAAATTCACACAGAAATAGGGTTTAGAAAATGTAATGTATATAAAACAGAGTAAAGATTAAAATACTGTCAGGAGAAAAACTGTTAAAGGAATAGTACACCCCCAAAAACATGATTAGCCTTCATTTTCCTACTCACCCCCATGCTGAACAACACTCTACAAGGTACTTTTTTGATATCTCAAATGCATCTGGGAGGATCTGGGAGGCTTCTTGCTGTCTGCTGACATTCAAATAATGGAGGTTTATGGTGACCGAGGCAAAATGGTCCATAAAAGTCCACAAAAGCGTGTCAATCATTCTCCATACTAACAAGTCCAATGTATTTCCAAGTGTCCTGGTGGGTAGCGTCAAGAATACTTCAAAACCAGAAGTCATTTAGAATGTTTTTAGAGCATAAACGGTAGTGTATAGGATTTCCTGAGGATTTACGCCAAATGCTGGCGTTCCTGTGATTCACGAGGGAAAGCGAACAAACCAGATGAAAGTGCGCATTCAGCGTCTGCTCTGACAATAATGCAAAGCGTAGAAGAAGAAATGTACTGTTTACCTGTGCAAAGAAACAACATACGAAAAATGTCACGAGGAAGAGCATGAGTTCTTTGCTGACTGGCTGAAGCTCGCTGGTTTGGTCTGCGACATTCTGTAGAGGTAGGTTCGTGCATGTGCCGCTTTCAATACTGTTTATGCTCTAAGCGACCTATATGTCATTCAGCTCAGTCATGAATGCTGGAGACACTGCCACCGAGCGGCTGGTATGAAGATATTGAAGCTTCTAACAGACCTGCTGCCACTGCAGCGCCAGACGTATTATCAGACTCTGTCATGAACAGCACGTGTAAGCTAGATATATCAAAAAGTGATCAATATTTTGCATAGTGAGATAACATTGGGCTTACACGATTTATATATTTTAAAAAATTACAAAGATGTACAACTGATGGCTAATTTAAATAAATTATTTTGCTATAAGCAGCAACAGCATAGATGTGCAAATTAAAGCAGGGATATAAACACTAATTGGGCTTTTTGGGAGAAGTGATGCTGGAAGGAAGGATCTGCGATAACGCTCCTATGTGCATTTAGGATTCAGCAGTCTGTTGTTGAAGCAGCTCTTCAGTTCAGCAAAAGCTTCATGCATGGGCTATTAATTTGTATTATGTATAATAATAATGATAATTATAATTTAATAATATAAAATAGGGTTAAACTGGAATATCTTCAGTAGATTTGAATCCGTCGATTTGATTAAAATCCACTTGCTTAACTGACCTGCAGTAGAGTTTTACATCTGATCTAATGGTTTTCTACAAATGAAGGTCAAAACTTTTATTTTGAATTATATTAGTTATGAAACTGTTTGCTCTTGTAAACCTGAACCTTTGTTTGGAATAACAAAAAGGGAAAGAATGTGTAAAATATTTATCCAACAACAATTCTCTTAAGTTTTTTTTTCTTTTAGAATAAATGTTTAACCAAGAGAGGAGAAGTGATTGGAGGTACTGCTGATTCAGGCTGTGACTTACAGAACCCAGGCAGAAAAACATGGAGCAAAAGGTTAAAAGAAAGGACTTATCTGTAAAAACATGACCTCCCATGCATTACCTTTCTACTTCAGAAACACCCAACCAAAGAGCAGAGTCATATCTCTGTCATTGTTTCAAGCAACCTTCTCCGCTCACGTCCGCACATACAGACACGTAAACGTGAGGAGCTCATCCCTAAAAGCTGGAGGCAACATCCAGGCACGTCGTGTTTAATTACACGAGACCACATTAATGTTCCTCATCGACGCGTTCAGTCAAAAATGATGGAAGTTCATGTCCCAACATGTACTGTAAGGCATCACCTATTTGGTAACAGATAGTCGTTATTACAGAGTGCGCCTCTCAAAAGGGACGAGGAGCTGTTGGAGTGAGATCCTCTTTCGTTTTTCTGTCATTGAAGGCTCTACGCCCCCTCACACTCAGTCAGTCCACGCAAAAGGTGAGGAAACCTCCAACGAATTCCCCCCCCCAAAAGAAAACACACCCACACACAACCAACGACTGGTTCGCATTGGAGCAACAAGAGTCATGCTCAGTCTTGTTCAAACAGCGTGTAAGTTGGTGAAACATCCAGACAGACTTTGGTCAGACCAGCTCACACAGTCTGAGAGGCAAACTAATCAAAGGAGCCAGAAGTCAGACACGCCGCCACCTCATCAGCGGTTCATAGTCTACAGAGAAAACAGCCGCCGTCTCCTTTTCACACTCAAATGCACTGAAGTAGTGACCTTCATCTAAAACCGATTGTACGCTTGATCTTTTGATCAGGTTTTCTTTGAAATCTTCCAAAACTAATAATTGATTAAATAACTAAATCATTTAAAGTAAAGGACCCCATCTTAGTTTTAAAACCTTTTCCCCCCATAAACCAGGTCAGATTTTTTCAATGATTGGTGTACACAGAAAATACAGGGAAGAGGATTAGGGCCACTGGAAAAAAAAAAAGTTAACTGATTTTTAAATTTTATTTCAGTTTAACATGGGGAAAAAAGTCAGAGTCTGAATTTTTTTTCTCTCAGAATTCTGACTTTTTTTTCTCAGAGTTCTGACTTTTTAATCTCAAGTTCTGACTTTTAATCTCAAGAGTTCTGACTTTTAATCTCAGAGTTCTGACTTTTTAATCTCAGAAATTCTGACTTTTAATCTCAGAATTCTGACTTTTGATCTACAGAATTCTGACTTTTGATCTCAGAATTCTGACTTTTTAATCTCAGAATTCTGACTTTTAATCTCAGAATTCTGACTTTGATCTAAGAATTCTGACTTTGAATCTCAAGTAATTCTGACTTTTTAATCTCAAATTCTGACTTTTAATCTCTCAGAATTCTGACTTTTAATTCAGAATTCTGACTTTTTTAATCTCCAAATTCTGACTTTTATCTCAGAATTCTGACTTTTAATCTCAGAATTCTGACTTTTGATCTCAGAATTCTGACTTTTAATCTCAGAATTCTGACTTTAATCTCACAAATTCTGACTTTTTAATACTCAAATTCTGACTTTTTGATCTCTGAATTCTGACTTTTAATCTCAGAATTCTGACTTTAATCTCAGAATTCTGACTTTTAATCTCAGAATTCTGACTTTTAATCTCAGACTTCTGACTTTTTCTCCAGAATTCTGACTTTGATCTAAAAATTCTGACTTTTTTTCTCAGAATTCTGACTTTTTTTCTCAGAATTCTGACTTTTAATCTAAGAGTTCTGACTTTTAATCTCAGAGTTCTGACTTTTTCCTCAGAATTCTGACTTTTTAATCTCAGAGTTCTGACTTTTAATCTCAGAGTTCTGACTTTTTTAATCTCAGAGTTCTGACTTTTAATCTCAGAGTTCTGACTTTTAATCTCAGAGTTCTGACTTTTAGGCCCCTGGAGATATTCCAAGAAGAAAGAAGATTCTGTTGTAAGCCCGACAGCAGGGTGAGTAGCATGAGCAGCAACCATTCAACACAATGCGGCGCCATTGTTGTTGTGATACTGTGTCGGCGCATGCGTGTTTAGGTGGCCAGCGCTATGGCGCATCGCGTGTAAAAAAATGCGGTTAGAGCTTAAAAAGATGGAAAAGCGGCGTTTCAAAATCTTCCCACTCTGAAGGCTGAATAAAAAAGATGGATTTACAGACCCCGAAGCGCCGGCGGCAGTGTGTGGATGAGAGGCTGGTTTGGTGAAAAATTTGTGCGTTTAGGCCAGGGTTTGACTTGATCCGTATGTGGACCTGACTTTAATCTCAAATTCTGACTTTTTCTCAGAAGATTTTGGCTTTAATCTCAGAATTTTTGGATCTTAATGTAGATGTTAAGGCACCATGAAGGAAGAGATGTGGGAGTAATCAGCTTCACTGACAAAGATGTGAGTTTTTTGAGATGGCCAGTGAATTAGGCAACTTTTTACGTGCCTGAGGGTCCCCTCATTAATGGAGGAGCAGAAGGTCATTAAAACAAAGAGAGCTAGTATCTAAAACAGACATGGCTATGGCTTGATGCTGGCACATGTTTGTTAGCTGTCAGAATTTGAGATTAAAGTCAGAATTCTGAGATTAAAGAATCAGAATTCTGAGATATTAAATATTAAACTGAAATAAAATTTAAAATCAGTTAACTTTAAATGGCATGCCATATTTTCTAGGCAAAGAAGATGCGAACACCAACCATGACGACATGCAGGTGTTAGGACTCCAAAAATAAACAGCAATCAGCTCACATCATTATCTCATCTAACATGCGGGTTTTGTTTTCACAAAGTCTAGTTTTACTGAAGGTTTTACTCCTGGAGCAACAAGTCAGATGTGCTGAACGGAATTCGTGTTTTAGAAACATGATTATAGAGGAAAAACAAATCGACATTTATTTTTCTGATCTAAAGGGGGCGTGTACCACACTTCAGGAACAACCAACTGATACAGTCCCATTTAACAGCCTCTTCCAGACATTTAAGACAAACACGTATGTTTACAAAAATAATGAATCCAGTCTAAAACAATCTAACAAATACATTTTTTTTATTAAAAACACTGAACAAAAACAATTGGAAGACCTCTGGCAAGTTGATTAAAAAAAGGAAACCGACCGACAGGGGCAGAGCTAGAAGAGTGGCCTGGGGTGACCATGGCCACCTCTCCCACCAGCTGATTTTTTTCCCCATACGACGTAGATCTAACCTGACTCCGCCAGATGGATTTGCTCGCATATCCATCTGGAAACCTTCCGTTGAAGTAATTTTGGGAAGGCGAAAATACTGGTTAGCTGATTGGCCTATGTTGGTGATAGGCGGGCCAAATAAAACCAATCAGATCAACGAAGCATATGACGCACTAACAGAGTGGACGACGAAGAGGAGCCAATTGATAGATCAAACTCTTGCGACAAACCAGTCTGGAGAAGAGCAAAAACATCTTTTCCTCTGAGAAAAGCCTCCAGAGCAGTGTTTTGCTCTTCTTTCAGTGAAGAAATACTCTGTAACTCCGAGCAAAACTTGCTCGATAGCCACGCTAATGCTAGTTTCATCGGCTGAAGCCGCCATGTTCTTTAGAGTTAACTGTCGCGCTTCTGCGCTACAGCTCACACCTCAACCGCCTCAAAGCCAACGCTGATTGGACGTTCGCTTGGTGAACGGCTCCAAATTTTCTTTAACGGAGAGTCTCCAGACTGATCTGCTGAGTGAAAACTTGAAAGCTTCGCGAGATCAGGATGGTCTCACGGGGCCAACGTAGATCAGCACCTCCAGAAGAAGGAGGGGGTCATCAGTGATACTCTGAAGTTGAATGTCCTGATAATTAATTACTTATTACTAATTTGCCAAGCTAACTATTAGTATAGTCAAAACAAACTGAAAATAAAAATACAGTTATAAATTGTTCAGATAGTTTCAGGACTAGTTTTTGTGTTTTAAGAGAAAAAAAGGAACGGTATGAATTTCAGCTAGTCATCTAGGAGTCTTATATGTAATTAATGAGCAAACACTCTATCAATTTTAAATGTATATTATGCAGAACCCCAAAAATATGAATGAACATGAATAAAAAAGTATGCAGATATATTTATCAGCAAAGGATTAGTTAAAAACTAGTTCTTCATCAGTGATTTATTTTGGGAAATAATAAGAGCGTGATCCCTGAAGCCTGATCCCAGTTGGTTTTGTTAGTTTTCTAGCCACCCTGAAATGCACATTGGTGCCTGCCTGGTCACCCGCAATGAATGAGCAATCACCACAAAATGGTGGAATTAAGCAATCCCTCCTCTGAAGTTAGCTTGTTAAATAGGATAGATGTGTGAAAACTGAATCCAAGCATACATGTCAATTGGGAATTACATTTACGGCTGCAACTAACGATTATTTTTGCAAATCGATTAATCTGTCAATTATATTTTCGATTAATCTATTAATAATCGGACAGCCAAAAGTCTAAGGAAGATTTTTTACGGAATTAAACCAGGTGGGACTAAAATTTGGTTGCGCAGCGGTTAGCGCACACGGACAATTTATGGAGGCCTTAGTCCTCGACGTGGGCGATGCAGGTTCGAATCCAGCATGTGGTCCTTTCATGCATGTCTCTCTCCCTCTCTCATATATATATAGCTCCATTTCTTTTTCATTTATTTATTCTGACAGTTTGGTGGCAAAGATGAGTTTAAAGCTCCTTTGACTGTGAAGCTGTATAGTTTATGGCGAAGCAGCAGATCAGAAGTTCTTTCAAAAGATGCTTCATCCAATGACCTATTCGGTATTTCTTTGAAGGAATTTGCCTCCTTCCAGATGGTTTCTCTGCAGAAAATTCCAGCAACTAATCAAATTCCCTGATTTACCTGCCAGAGATCAGTCAAATGATTTTACAAAACAACATCTTTCAAAAGGCAATATTGCTGAATGACTCCAGCACAGAAGCCTGCTGCCTGTCTTTACAATCCAGCTTCCAAAATGCAGCTTTCCCTTCTGGACCTTAATTGCAAGCTAAATATACAACACAGCTTCCGTATTAAACGTGATGGATCACCCGAGGAAAAAGAAGAAAACAGAAAGAGAGAGGAGGGGAATGCTTGCTAGAGGAGTGTGCTTCAAGTCACTTTTTCCAAAGAACCATTTTTTATTGTCCTCGTGGGAGCAGAGCACACGACCCCCGCAGGGCCTCCCCCCCATGTACGCTGGAGCGAGCCCACTTTCCTAAACATTATAAAGAGCTGCCATTAGCTGTGGCCCAGTAGGTGGGATAGAAAACGGCGAAGAGGAAGGCTGCAGGACATCAAAGTGGGGGCACGCCTGGAACATGTCCCATTTATTTTTTCAATAAATAAACAATGCATCTGTTGAAGAGTCCGCTCCTCTGCTTTCTTCTGCTGCTATGCATCCTCTGGCCGAGGAGGAAAGGAGGCAAAACCCTCCTCACTTTTTTTTTTTTTTTTTTTTACTACAGACCTTATGAAACTGCGCTGCCATTTCCCGTCTGCAGGTCTGTTCTGGATTAAGCCCCTCTCCCGGACCCTCGGTGCTCTACAGTACAATCCATATGGCTCTACTCACACAGAGGCACTTGTTGTGGTTCAAACCTCCTGCAGAAGGGTGTGTGGGAAGGGGAGGGGTGCATTTCTGAGGCACCACCATGAAGACAAAGTGGTAAAGTTCCCTAGGAGTAATAATTCAACAAACAGAACAAATGATGGACGACCTAGAATCACTTAACGACCTGCTCCTGGTTGACCTTTTATACAGGTCAGATATCCACTGTTTTCACATTAAAGCCGTTCGTAGTCGATTAAAAAAAGATTCTTACTCGAGTTAATTACAAGCTCTAAAATTTATTTTAACTGAAAACTATATGTAAATAAAAATTAGCAACATTTTCAAAAGTTTTAAAATAACATTTTTGCTCTTCACTGCAAAAATGATCTAGAATTAAGTAAACATTTCTTAAATTTAGTGTATTTACCCTTAATTCAAGTGGGTAAATATGATGATTTGCCAATTAAATTAGTATCTTTACTCTTAAAATAAGAAAATTAGATAATATGAACTTGAAATAAAACAATGCAATTGTTTTTTCTTATTTTAAATGTAAATAGTCTTGTTCCATTGGCAAAGTGTCTCACTTTCGCACTGAATTGGAGAAAAAATGCACTTATTTTAAGTAAAAATTGCTTACCGGTAATTAGATTTCCATTTTTTGCAGTGTTAAATTACTGAATCATCATTTTTAATCCATTGTTTGGGGCATTCATCCATCAGACTGGTTGAAAATGATCATTTAGCCGAGATATTTTTCATTTTTCTGTGCAACTTCTTTTAAATCTACTTTGCTGGAAATATGAATGGTAAATAAAAATCCATTAAAGCACAATGCGCTCCAATAAACATAGTAAAAAATATATAATAATAGTAGCGGTTTGGACTAAATTTACAAGGGGGTACAGGGCTTTTTTTTTTTATTATTTTTGGTGTCATTTTGGAAGAGAGAACAAAAGAACACAAAAAAAAGGAAAATCATGATCCTAACCAAACACAGCTGAGTGAATGTTATGAAAATTATCAATACAAAATATGAATCGTTGAAATTACTGCCAAATCTGATCTAAAAAATAACAAAATGTTCTAAAATAATGTGTGCATTGCACTTAATTTAAATAGGTAAATAGGATGTTCTGTGAAGTGAAAGAGTATTTCTGCTTTTATAATAAGATAACAGAAATTCTAGCCTCGTGAGACCATCCTGATCTCGCGAGCTTTCAAGGTTTCACTCGCAGATCAGTCTGGAGACTCTCCGTTAAAGACAATTTGGAGCCGTTCACCAAACGAACGTCCAATCAGCGTTGGCTTTGAGGCGGGTTGAGGTGTGACGCAACGAGAAGCGCGACAGTTCAGTCTAAAGAACATGGCGGCTTCAGCCGATGAAACTAGCGTTAGCGTGGCTCTCGAGCAAGTTTTATCGGAATTACAGAGTATTTCTTCACTGAAAGAA
>JAGKQL010005659.1:0-10862 GCA_018398635.1 Cyprinodon brontotheroides
ATCTATCTATCTATCTATCTATCTATCTATCTATCTATCTATCTATCGTCTGTCTGTCTGTCTGTCTGTCTGTCTGTCCGTCCGTTATATTATTTCTATAGCAATTGTGATATGGCATCAAGTCAGTGATCCTTGCTCAAGGTTTCAGATGTTAACCTCTAAAAATGTCTGTGTTTTGATAACAAGACACTGGATGTGTCCGAATGTCTGCACTAACCACTATATAGGGCACTATATGTCAGAGTTCTGGTTCTTTTATGTTTTTCTTTTGAGTATTCAGTTTTGCTTTGCTCCATGTTTTCTAGTCTTAGTGGTTTGGTTCTTATTTTGTTGTGTTTTCTGGTTATTTTCAGTCTTCAGGTTTTTGTTTGTCGCCCTCTGCTACCCTCTTGTGTTCTCCTTTTGCCCTAGCTCCTTTCCTGATTCTGCCCTGTTCACACCTGCTCCCAATCTGCTCATTAGTCCACTCTTTGTTTCATTCAGTCTCCCTTAAATACTCTCTCTGTTCAGTTCTTAAGTGCTGGTTCCTCGTCTAACTTCCCTTCTAACTTCCTCCAACTCCATCTCTCTTAGCCTTCCTCCTCGTGATAGAAAAGTAGTGATCATCCATGGTCACTAGACAAGCAGATGTATCCCGGAACGCTTTCTGTGGAGCTCTCTTTGCAAAGCATTATGGGATTTGCTGTCACAATGGCTCGCCGACAGCTGTTGCTACCCAACAGCGGCGAAAAATTACAAAGATGGCGCAGGTATTGTGTGGGGAGGTGGAGTTACATGACAACAGGTCCCCCACCCCATATGGCCCTCCCTCTATGTAGTGATTGAAGGATTTAGGGGTTAGGGCAGACATTCAAAAACAGCAACAGATTAATTTCTGAGTAAGCGAGAATGTGTGATGGGATACACCTTAATGCCGTATCGTTCCCTGACAGAAGCCCTCATGGCCAGAGAGGCTGGAGGGACACAGCTGATACAGTCCAGCAGAGGCAGGCAGGGGCAGGCACCAACCGCACTGGTAACCTTACAGGTAAACAACGGGAGGCAGCAGCAAGCAAAACAACCTGCAAACGCACACAGACACACACAAAGTGCTCAATGATCTGATACATAAAGGGAAGCTGGCCTGAATATCATAACATCACTTGTTTTACATCACGTGGCTCACTTACAGTCTCCGATGTCTTTGTAGCACTCACACAGTCCAGTGCTCCACTCTCCGACCTGTTTGGCCTTGGTCTTTGGCTGCGTACTGACTACTTGTCTGGACATAGCTCACCTGTACATCCAGTGCCATATCAGAGGTTATATTCATACAAGTTAGAGAAAAAGTATCAGATCAAAACACAACCAAATCTCATATCTCATGGTCATGAATTCACATCATCTGGTTAAGTGAGATAGCTTTACTCTGATGATGCTCCATTTGAAACATCTGAGAAATCAGATTTTCCTCAGGGCAACCAAAGAAGTTATCTAATTGAAAATTTCTCTCTTTTGCAGCATTGGCATGAGTGTTTAAAATAAAGACAAAAAATAACCGCTTTGTTAAAAAATTACAAATACACATAACACCTTAACTTGCAATGGTTGCCCTCGTTAATGAGTTTAAAACAATTCTGTAAAAAATAGAAATTTGTTTATATTGTTTGGTTTGATAACTGAAGTACAGACCAAACACAAAGCAAAAAACATTACTGCTATATTTGTCCTTGCAGGTTTTTTCCCTCAAGTGATCCAATAAGATCTATTAATATTAGATCCAGTGACAAAGAAAGAAATAGTCAAAACCAACATATGCTGATGTTTGCTTTAAAGGAAAAACCCTGCACTTTTCTTTCTTTTTTCTTCTGAAGTCATATTTTAGCCCTTCTTTACAAACATAAGCCAATTCAAAGTACAGAAAGAGTCTAAAATGTGTTGGCAACTGAAGATAGCCAACCAGTCTTGATAATTAAAATAACTTACCTATTTAAAAACCTTAAAGTCTGAAAGTCCAAGCACAGTGAACTGTTTTGTCCTTGCTTATAACTGACTTACGTTCTTTCTGTACGCTGTCTTTTTTCTGTGTTTTGGTATAAATATGAGAAGGTCAGATGGTAAACAGGGCTGCTCTATTCCCATGACTGTTAACTAATCAATAAAATATATAAATATTGATAAAATTAAAGAGTGATGTTAAAACTAAATATGCCAGAGATATGAATCCTGTTGGGCTCTAAGGCATACATTTTAAAATTGTTGAAATCTTTGAATTCAAGGTAAAGATTATTATAATTAATTCATATTTAGTGTGTCATGTGACCCAATGAGTGTATTTGATTGGTCAAAAGTCACTGGACTAAAGTCTGCAGCTGACATTTTTTAATACAGTATGTTAAAAATTTAGCATTTTTTTATACTACATAAAACTTCAACAAAGTAGCAAGAATAATACTAGAATAACAAATCTGTACTCTCTATCAGTTCTAACTTTCAACCATACAGCTTTCACAGTTGGATTTCCACATAAATAACACACCTCAACTTTCACTTATCTGATTGTTTATTGTACTTTTAAAAGCAAGCATAACAGCCTTCAGAAGGGACAAAAGCTAGTGGAATCTTACCCGTATGAGGGCTTTCAAGCTGACACACTGGATCTTGCTGTAGATTACTAGAATGAGCATCCATGGCAAAACAAAGATAAGCATGGTTCACATCTGCTCCTAAATAGAGGTGCTGATTACTTACAGAAACAGATTGGTCAAATACAGAAATGAGACAGTAAAAAAAAAAGCAGTCTAAATCAATTATATCCTTGCTTCACATTGGATTAACCATTTATTAATTAACAGAGGTGTCAAGTAACAAAGACTTAACTCAAATTACTTATTTTTATTCCTACATATATTTGACTTCTATACTCATTACATGGTCACACACAAGTATCTGTACTTTTCTATTCCTTACATTTGTAAAAAGAATGTTACTCGTCACTCTTGGCTTTGGTTTAATGTTTATAAATATTTATTTCACGTCATGTGCGCCATCCAATGCAGATCATTGGTACCATCCACATCTAGTGAAAACTACCTCTTAATTGGATGAGTCATATAGCGCAAACACTCATTGGTTAGCTAAAATAAATCAGAAGCAAGCAAGTGTGATCTTCAAACTGCAAACGTGAATTGTATATGTCATGCTGCAATGTGGGATGCAGAAAAGATGTGATATGTTGAAATGTCTGAAAGGTGGGACACAGGCGAGAGTGTATGTCAGGAGATGGAGACCAACAACACCTCCCCCTCATCCTTGGCCTTATCTCAAAAAAGAAATTATTGAAAATAGTCAAAAATTTAGCTTTCCATTCATATAGTGGCATATACTGTTTATTCTTTAAGTAGTTTTGGAGCACATACTTTTTTCACTTTTACTTGAGTAAAAGAGGTCAAGTTGATACTTCAACTTTTACCAGAGTGTCTTTTAAACTGCAGTATCTATACTTCTACTTAAGTAAAAATGTGTGTATTTTTTGACACCCCTATACACTCAGACAGTTACTTAGTATTTACTGTGCAATGGAGAACAGAATCAAAATGAGGAGGAACCCAATGAGAATATGCCCAAGTCCCAGCTGTTTGAATGCTTGTATGCTTCATCTTCACCTACTGAATGAGTTTTCTCCTAAATACAATACATTGATACACTAACATTCAAGCACTAAACTAGTTTGCCCTGTAATTTCTGCATAGTGTTATCTAAAAGCTTGAAATAACTTCATCATGAAAGTTGTGGTAGAAAGTGTTAGATAGCGCTATCACTGTTACCATCTTTAGCCTGTGTGACAGGTTGGAAACATATACATAACAAACTACCTTAAATCAAACGTATTTTTATTTTTTACACCCTTTGTTATGGTGTGTCATATCTGGTTAGCATTACATCAGAGTTTAAATAGATTTTTGCAGATTTAGTGTAACACATTTCTAAAGGTTTGCATGACAAACATTTTCTTGCAGGTTGTTCTCCAAATTTTATTTTGTTTATTTAAGAAATTTGAGTAGAAACAATATTCAAATTTTTATAAATAGTATTACATGTAGAATTAATTTGTAAACCAAAGAGAGTTCATATGATCTTCTGTTATATCTTCTGAGAATATGTATAAATGTCTGTTTTTTAATGACAGTTAAGTTTGTATACAAATAATAAATTAAAAGAGCAAATTTTATGTTTGAAGAACTATTATATTTATTAACATTTCAACAACAATATCACAAATATAAGGGATGGAAATAAATTCATAAACATCATACTTTTAGTGGAGTCAAACCCAAAAATACATTTAGTAGAAAAGGTCAATCCAAATGTATTACCGGATAAAGTTTAAGTAAGTATAGTAAAATATTTTCAAAAATGAGTGAAGAAAAAAGACAGAGATTAATATTTTGTAAGAATAGTTTTAAAATAGTTTACAGCACTGTCTTACTATAAGTTTACATTGTAATTTTTTTAAACAGGAAATGGTTAGGTTGGACAGAAGATTTGCTTATACAATCATTTGGTCATACAATACAGATGTTATTGTAGCAGGATTCAGAAATGCAAAAATAAAACATGCAGTTATACAATGCACAGATTATTCGTTATCCCATTTCAGCCAGTAGTGGGTATGTTGTACAATCATCCCCCTCGTTTATAAAGGCCCTGCTGGAGTATAGCATCGAACAGAATCACAGAATTGTTTTCTCTTTGGAGTTCCTGTAAAGATTAGAGAAGAAAACATGATTAGATAGTGAGCTAAAAAGACAAAATACGCTTAAGCTTCACTTACTGTCTTTCTTCTTTGCTTTGCAGCACAGGCATCTCTTCACAGCCTCTTGCTCTGTATCACTTAAGACTGGAAGTGGATTGCGACAATTCATTTTGCTGAGCCCAATAACTGAAATGACAAAGATGGTTATATAGATGTTTCATACCAAGTTTGCAAAAAAAAAAAAAAAAACTCAAAATGAATGGAGTCTGGTGTGCTTTTGCTTGGTTGGAAAGAAAGCCTGCAGCCGCATGGCCCTTTCTGGAACCACTTTGACACCCCTGCCTTAAAGGCACAATGCGGACTTTGTGACCTTATGAGTGGATGCATATTCATTATTTTAAATGATTCCTCAGGCCACTATACAGCACTTGACACTATCATTGCTACAATTGGGGTTCCCCTTTTGAAATACCCCCTATGTAAGTTGGGAGAAGACGCAACGCCATGGCTAAGTCATGTGAACTAGAAGAACGCCCCGTCCGACCCAGTGGCTCTTCACTGAAGCTCTGCCGCTGGTCCTCCACGCCCTGTTGCGTGTCCCGATGGTGCTCTCCAGAGAGCAGCAACGTTTCTGATGATGAACCTAGACGCCTAGAGCGTTCCCCAATCAAAACACATGGCAGGTGTGTCTCCGCAAAGTGTTGACTGTTGCAACAGTACTGCAGCACTTGTGGCCACTAGACACTCCCTAGTGTGCCTTTCAGTAGAAATACATCCATTCATCTTCTGACACGCTTAATCCCAAGTGGGGTTGCAAGGGTTGCTGTTGCCCATCTCCAGCTGTCTACGGGCAAGAGGCAGGGTAGACCCTGGACAGGTTTCCAGTCCATCACAGGGCAAACAACAATTTACACACACTCACACCTAAGGAGAAACCTAACAGGGAGTTCAGGGAGTTTTGCTTTGTTCAGTTTACTCATGCAGACAGCAACATTTTTGCAACCCTGATTATTCTAAAGGAAATATTAAAAGGCTTAGCCAGCCAGTCATTACTTACCTAAGCATGTGCATCTGCGTTTTTCTGCTTTAGTAAATCCAACAGAATTAGATTTATAACAGTGAGCTGAAAAGGAAAAAAGACAACAAAAAATTAATACAAGAGGGAGAAATACACAATCCATACCCAAAATAATGAATCTAATAGATTGTCAATCAGAGAACCTGTTAGATGAGAAATATTTATTCATCTCAATCTGTGTTTTGGACGAAGTACCTGTCCTGTCGGAAAAACAGTTGACCAGTATGATCAACAGAAGAGTGACTCCCATCGGATTAGCCATGGTGTTAGGGTTTCCTGTTTTCACACGAAGGTCTTTAAAAGCATCTGTCGAACTGTGCAACTACAGACTGCTTTGTACCTTTATTAATCCTTCTTCATGCAGGGCTGCAAAGTTTGGTCATGGAGATCAGTCCTGACATGTCTAAAGAGGAAGGAGGTTGGTGGTAGGTTGAGGTGGTGGTGGGTGGGAGTTAATCATTTATCTGTACATTAAATCATTAATAAAATCCGATTCAAATCTGAGAGAGGAAGCAAGTCCAGCCAAGTCCTGTTTATCAGCAGATTAGACCCCAAAGGTTTTTATTTAATGAAGATAAAGCTGTAAAAGAATGCATATACGAGAAGAATTTATATAAAAAAAATTTTTTGCATTTCCTTCTTTATGTAATACTTTATTAACAATGTTTTTTAAATTATTGTGATCCCAGTTTGTCTGCAGGTTTTCTTTTATCTCTATATTTTATGTTTTCCTTGTTGTTTAAAATGAACTAAAACGTTTCTACAGATTTTGTTGGAAATTTGTTTTTTTTTCTTTTTTGCCGTACCATTTTCCTTATTTGTGTTCATAATAGTTCAATGTTTGCTTTTATCAGTTTTTTTCTTACATTAACAGATTTTCCTGCTAGATTAATTCTAGATGCTTTCTCTTGACCCTCTGCTTTGGTTAATTATTCTTACATCAGCTCTCCTGCCTTTACTCTCCCCCAGATGAAGCAAAATTCCTCTTTTAACTCTTTTGGTTTTACTTGCTATATCTTCTCCTCTATCCCGTTATTTATGCTCACTGGTGTCATTTTCTCTACTTTTGATTTCACTGGCTTCTTTTTTTTTTTTAAACAGTTTTTAGTACAACTACAACCTTGGATATTTCTTTAACCACATCATGACAAAGACACTTGTCATTTCTGTTTTTTTTATTTTTTTTTTTTAAGAATCAGTTAAAAAAAACACAAAAAACAAAACAGGATTCCCAATACCTCCCAAAGCTTGCTCCCTGTTTACTTTCGCCATGTAGATGTTACTTAGATGCTATTTGGGACATGAAGATGCCACCATCAAGTCCTCTAACAGCAAACAGATTTTTATTAACCTTTTGATATATAACCATTTCCTCCAATTACTTTTTTCTTGTTTTCCCATTTTGAAGAGTGGTTAAAAGAATATAAAGGATCCTAAAAATACTGATTAACTTAAAAATAAAAACATTCACATAAAGAATGCCCCAGTTATATATTAAAAGGGTTAAAAGGTTTTATTTAACCTCACTTAATAAACTGCTTAAAAAAAGACAATCTGTTGCATGTTTTTCTCGTTTTTATATAAAATAAAGCTTTATTGAAACTTCAAAATCAGTTCGTAAAAAAACACACAGTTACAAAAAAAACACATTCAAAAGAAGATAGAAAAAGCAAAAAGAGTGGATCACTGTACAAGTTATTACTATACAATGAATAAGATGTTTAAAATACACAAAATCACTTTTAGACCAACTGTCTCTTTATTTTAGTCATAGCTAAGCAGATTTTAGCTTATCATTATGCTTATTAAACCTTTTTTTTCACTGGGTATTTTACCTTTTTTATTCTACTTTTATTTGTTTTAATGCAATCAATTATCAATACATTTTGTAACACTTTTGTAGCACTTTGGTCACCTATGTTGTCTTCAATATGGGATAGAAAAAAATTGTCTTAAATAATAGCTGCTAATTCATATTTTCATTATTTTTGCATGAAAACATATTTTCCATTAAGCGTGCAGAGTTTTAAAATCTATTTAGCCAAATGAACTTCCCAAACTATAATTCATATTATTTGCTTCACGGCATTAAATATATATTTCTACAGTAGTTACACCTTTGCAAGCCTAGGAATCTTTACTGGCTTTTTGAACAGGAAGAAGAAATGCTTGAAGAATTATCTGCTAAATAAGTGACTGTAGAAGTTAAAGTTTTACTGTATTTGTTATCGGCTTTTGTTTAATGAATACATCCCTGTGTGGAAAGTTTGCCATCAAAAGGTCCCAGCCTGACATTTGAAGGACATTTTAGTTGAACAGCTCTTTTGTTCTTTCCTAAAAGTTTTGTTTTCATTGGCTGTTTTATTAAAAAAAAGCTTCTAAAAGCAAAAAACTAACATTTACCTGGTATGTACAGCCTATAACTTTTAATAGTGACCAATTTTTAATCTGTGACTTTAGCTCTAGCTAAGCTATTTGGTCAGCGGTCCATTTTTATCCCTATATACATTCTTATGATTTTATTTACATGTTATTTTTTATTCCTGGGGAATACGCATTTTATGTGCTACTGAGAAAAAAATACAGTCAAATAAAAAAAAACTGTTGAAACAAGGGGGAAATGATAACAGGTCAATGATAACACCTAAAATCAATAATAAATTGATATTTTTCGACGAGTATAGCAGGAAATAAGACACTGAGAAACATCAATGCAAATTTCTGATTCAACCAAAATCCCCTTTCACTCCCCATTGTTTATAAAGGTGTTGGATGATGACATGAGAATCTGCAGAACTCTCTCATGGCTGGGGTTCCTAGAAAGAAAGAGAAAAATCAGTAGATGCATCACTTTTTTGCAAATTAACTTTGCGAGAAAAAACAAGGAAACAAAAGACAGAGTTAGACTTACTCTTTATGTTTAAATTGCAGCAAAGGCAATGCATAAGTTTCCGCATTTCTTTTGGAATGTATAAGTCCGTATGTGCTGGGAGACATCTCTCAACTTTGGAAAAAGAAAACAAGAAAAAAAGGGGTGGTCATATAACAGTTTAACTGTAAAACACCAAATGCATCATATTTGAAATGCATTTTTCTGCCATGTGGTACTTTTTCCATATTGACAGCAATATTTGAAAAACTTTATACTAAAATCTAAGAATTTAATGTTCATTTTTGGAAATAAAATAATTTGATCTGAAAAGATACTTTTTGGTTTTTAAAGCATTAATTATATACCTGCAATATGAATCTATTAACAGTGCTATTAAATTGTTTAAAAGATTGTGGTATTTCACTCACCATTTTGATGTTCTTTACAAACTTTATGCTTTTGTCCTTCATATGTGGGTATGAGTGGAAAAGGACACTTCATCTTGCCAAAGGAAATCCCTGGAATAAAAGTATCACCTGCTGTGAATCTATAAATATCCAATCTATAATAATCTATTCATCTAAACAAGAAGAGTTAAACAATAAGTGTATATGATTACTTACTGGAGCATCGGCATGAACGAACATTAGCCCTCGTAAATCCAACAGAATCAGATTTATCACCACGAGCTGTAAGGACCGATGAGAAAGAATCAGATCATTTTAGTGGAGAACGGATTTGGAAAAACAGCATCACATGCCCTTAGAACAACTTAAAAAAAAAAATCTCTCTTGTGCATGTACCTGTTCTGTTGGAGAAGCAATCAACCAGAATAACGAGCAGCAGAGTCGCTGTTATAATCTTTGCCATGGTGTCCAGATTTTCTCTTCTCGCTCCAAATGCTTCTGGGAAAAGATGGGCACTTTTATAGCACCAGAACTTCCTCATTCATGAGGGCTGCAGAGTCCTGGATAGGTCATGACATGTCTGATGAATTCTTTTTTTTGTGGGGACAAAGCCTATCTTTGTTTGCTGCTTAGATTTGTTTGTGAAATGTGATGAAGCTGGAGATAGCACCTGCTCCTGCACAAACATGACTCAATTACCTGTGTCCCAACGAACTTTCACCAACGACGGTAGACAAAAAAAACACAACAAGAGGGTCACTTAGATAGGATCTAATGACAGACGATACCGCTAATAACATGCATTATGTCTAATCACCAGAACAGCCCTTTACTTACCTGAACAAAACAAGAATTTCACCTCACAAGCTCAGACGGATGTCAGGGTAGCTTACTAGATAATCAAATCTTTGAAAACACACAGCCATGAGTTTCTATCTCCACCTTTTATTTCATATATCCATAACTCTCCACTTTGAAATTAGTTTTCAGCTTTTTTTTTGCAATCATTTTATCAAAGTTGTCTATAATTCTGTTCATGTGGTGCAAAATGAATTGAAAAAGTCCCACACTTTAAAGCTTGAAAATTGGTGCAGTGCTGTTAAGCATAAAGGCCTCAACTTGATAACTCTTAGCATTCTTCCTGTTATTTTAACAAGATACAACTGCCTAATATGAGTTATTTGACTTGTCGATCTAAGCTGCTGCTGTTGATTTCCATCTGTCTTGATCAGTGCACCTGATAGTAGACAGTGCCCCTGCTGTTCCAGCTGTGTCAGCACATTTAAGGTAAACTCCAGCTTTGGTGGTTCATGGATGTTTCAGAATCAGCATGAAGTATTTTCTTTTATCTAATTGGGGCAGATTTTTGAATCTTGGACACAACTGGACAGAGGTACTTTAACTTGGAAATTATATAGTGGAACATTTTTGGTACAAGAGAAAGTTTTATGCTTTTCACAGCAATAGCTTTCACCTTCTATTTAGATTCATATAATCTAACCAGTGACTGATGGTGCTCTGTCAGATGAGCATACCGGGTCAGACCAGCATACCTATAGTCAATACAGATGTGCAAGACATCAGGTTTGTATTTATTCTATTAGTTTTGTATGAAAAAAAGAGTTTAAACTATCTCAACGGGCGTGTATCACTTAAAAAAAAAAAAAAGTATTTAACATCGTTATATGCTTCAAAAATCACCAAAAACTAATTAATTAAATTGTTTTTTTTTTGTCCATGTCTAAAGAGATACATGCCTGTTGAGGTAGT
>JAGKQL010005660.1:0-10865 GCA_018398635.1 Cyprinodon brontotheroides
CTGTCAACCAGCTCCACAGGCGGCCCCGTCCAGGAAACACACAGCCAAATATGTTACTGAAATGTCTTTAGATGCTCTAATAGGTGTGATTTGATGTTCAGAGGTTTCACAGGTGTTCTCTAAACTTGGCAATGTTCTCAAATTTATCACTTTTTGTGCTTCTTTAAAATTCCAAGCAGATAAAGATCAGTGCAAAGAGTATGGAGATGATCTGATAATGCTTTAATTTTTGGACATTTCCACTTTTTATTGGTAATTTTAGGTCAATTTCTTTTTTCATGCTACATTTTTTTTAATCATGCACAAAAGAGCCCTTTATATTTAGCATTTTATTTAGCATTGCATGTTTTTGCTGTATTTCCTGTTTTGTTAAAGTTCTAATACTGACACCGATTTGAAACCAAAAGGTTGAATGAGGATATTAGTGCAATTTTATGCACTCTATTGATTTAAAGGTAATTTAAACATATTGTGGTATATATGGTATATGGCATTACAGCCCAAATATAGGGTTATATTAGAGTTTCTTCATAAGGCCCAGCCGTAGCGCTTCCCTGATGGAGGCTCAGCTCAGCGTCTTTATATCGATGAGTTCAGGGGATTTATTAGAAAGCAAACAGTCTGCAGAGGAAGAGAGCAGCACACATGGACAAAGAGGATGAAGGTAGTTAGGAGGACATCATAAACCAATGATAGGAGGCCGCTCTAACAGAGAGGAAGACTATGGTAGGTGAAGGAAGGTCCTTTCTTCTGGTTACTGCTGGGAAGTCAGGAGGATCCGGATCAGACATGAGCACAGATACAGCCATTAACGATGAGGCTAGATGAGCTAGGACTCCATGTTTGGATCAAACAGAAAGGGAGGGGGGGTTCTTAAAATAATCACTTACTGAAACTGATCAAAAGAAAGCCACTGAGTTACCAAACCAAGGAGGCAAGAGGAGATCAGAGGAAAAAACGGAGCCGTGTTAGACTGATGGAACGAGGAAGCAGTTCCGCTTCTGCCTTCAGAGCACCACACAATTTGGCCAAAAACGTAAGATTCGATGGCGTGTGGTTCTTCCCCGGGCTGTAGGTGGGCCTGTACCTTGTACATGGTAGGGGGTGGGAGGGGCTTTGTTCAGCAGGCTGCACTCTGCAGGAAACGGAGACGTTTGAAGACCACGGTCTGAGGAGGAGAAGGCGGCTGCGGTGACCTCATCCCCTTACCTTCCATGTTCCTGATTCCAGGCGAGCCAACGCAGCTCGGGTTTGGGAGGAGGAGGGGGCTCAGCGTCACACGACTGACTCTCCATCATCTCAAGGCTGGACTTGGACTGGAAGACAGAGGGGACATGAGAACAAGGAACCGAACGGAGGAAATCTCATCGTTTAGCCTTTAAAGGTCCGACTGATGATTTGAAGGCGGATTCTTCCACAGCATTAAAGTGATGCGTGGAAAACAGCTGTTAGGAAGGAGACTGAAAGGGTTGGACCAGCGATGAGCTCTAAATGCTAACAGAGCAGCAGTGTCTCACCCTGTGCATGTCTCCCTGGATGCCGTTGTCCAGGATCTTGGCCGCCAGCTGAGCCTCGGTGAGCTGCAGCCGCAGAAATGGAGGTTGAACGCTCACGCTCTGCACACACGCCTTCCTGCCCAGATACCTGCACAGACAGCAGCACGCATTAGCACACTGATGGCTCCAGGCAGAAGCACAGCCAGCAAACACGCCGATTCCTCATTCACATTTCCCCCTAAATGTTCACCTTATGATATATGTTTACCTTATTTATTGGCTGCATCCAAAAATATCAAAGATATTTTCAATTTAAACATAGAAATGAAATAATACATTATAACAGGGTTTATAGAGGAATGATTAACTCTTATTTAAAGATTTGTAATGCTCTTAGAAATTATTTTAAAGCCATCAACAAATACCCATGACTCTCATATATACAGGGCAAATTCCTTCATCTTTTCCGTCGACAGGCTGCAATTCCCCAATTTCCAGCCACTTTTGTTGAAATGAGCATTTTCCCCATTCTCTAGCCTTTTCTCCGCAGCGAGCTTCATTTCCGAACATTCCGGATCAACTGGAAGCAGTTCCGCGCAAATATATCGCGATATATTTGCAAATATATATATTATTTAATAAATTGTTTTTATAAACTTTTTTTTCTAAATAAAGCATTTTAAATGCCAAAATCATCACATTTAATGAATTTTAATGCCAAATCAATTAAAACAATTATTATTTAATGACTTTTAATGACCCGCAGAAACCCAGTATAACTTGAAATAAATTAAATGATATCATTTCTCTAGGTCATCAAATCCATTCAGTTTAGTCTGTCCAATCAGCTGCCTGTAATGGCTTTAAATGTCCAGCAGGTGTCAGTATCCTGTGAGACAGAATCAAAGCAGCATCAATACAGTTTGGCTTCAAGATGCTTCAGTAACATTTACTATTGAGTTGATGTGAAAAGTGAATTTCTTCACTATGGCCAAGGATCAATAAAAGTCTATTTTATCTTTTCTGAAATTATATATATATATATATTTATTTATTTATATATATATTTTTTATTTTTTAATTTATTTATTTTTTTAGTCAAGCTAATAAATGATGTCAACATGGCCTGCTGTAGCCTGCCCCCATGGCTCATCTAAAAAGTTCAGTTCTCTATTTTTCGTTCTTTCCTCGTAAATAATGAATCTTGGTCCTTTAACCAGATCCTCTGGCTAGCTGCAGCTAATGAGAGGATCTCTCTTCACAAACCTATTTGAAGTAACTAGCGCCACCTAAATGGATGAAGTGTCTTTTCCCTGTTTAAAGGGGAAGACCAATACTGGGAGCATCTGATTTACTTTTTAAATCTTTTTATTGCGATTATTTTGGAAATGTTCCGCCCTGATTCCCTGACTTTCATGTTGTGAATAGAAACAATCCAGTCCCTCAAATTTTACTCACCTGGGCGCCTGAGAGCTGCAGAGGACATGAGAGACATTCCTCCAACAGCCATTGGTGAACGGATTCACCCCCCCTCGGAACTTTCCAGTCACCTGACGGCGGAGTGAGAGCAGATGATGAAGAACGGGACATCCTCAGACCTCGTCACCAAACTGAACACTTAGCATGGAATCAGAGGGCAGGGGTTCCTACCTGCTCGTTGGTTGTTCTGCCTCTGGCCACCAGCACCACATGGAAACCAGTGAGCCCAGCAACAGGGATGAAGAACAAGCCTGCCACACACATTACAGCCAGCCTGGGAGCAGCGGGAGTCAAGGAGCACATCTGCACAGCGCAGGCCTGCGGGGGATCGCTGGATCTCTGCTAGAAACCAGATAGAGCTGAAAGGATACGTAACGATGGCGTGGAGGTGGTCGATGTTCTTCTGGTGGTAGAGGATGAAGAGCAGTCCGAACCCAAACACGGCCATGATGTGAGCCGTCAGAGACAGCAGGAACAGGAAGAAGTAGCGGTAGTTCCTCCTGCCGATGCAGTTATTCACCCACGGACAGTGATGGTCGAACTCCTGCAAACAGAAACAGGATTCTAACTTTCTCTACGTGTTCAGCTCACTGAGCAGCAGAGGGAAAACCAGCAGGCTGTAGCTCTACTGCTCCAAGTTGACCAATTCTAAACAAAACACAGTCAACTACTCTTATATAACCAATAAAAATCTGCTTCTTTCCTCAGCTCTATTCTCTCCCAGAGAGCCAGCTATTTAGTCAATGTCTGCTCCTCTGATGCTTTCTGAATGTTTGGACAGGATTACTAGATGTGACAGGTGTTAACCTGTCCTAATCAGCTGAGGTCATCACAGGCTGTAGAAACATATTCAGGAAGATGAGAGGGAGAGTTTGGAGCTCCAAGGAGAAAAGACTCAATATGGATCCTTCCATGATGGCCAGGACAGAACCTGGACATTACAGGATGAGACAAGAACAGGAGAGGACACGACAGGATGGATAGGACGGTGCCAGAACATGACAGGACAGAAGAGGACAGGATGGACTGGACGGTATAGAACAGGACAGTAAAGAAGGGGACAGAACGTGATTGGACGGGACAGAAAGAATGAAACAGTATAGAACGGGAGGGGACAAGACGGGAAGAGATAGGACTGTACAAGACGAGACAGGACAGAACAGGACGGTACAGAATGGGACAGAAAGGGATGGTACAGAATGAAACGGTACAGAACGGTAGGGGACAGGACGGGACGTGATGGGACGGGACAGGACGGGACATGGCCCAGTGTACCACCTTATCTGTAGGTTCTGTCCTGAGGCGGACCTGCAGAAAGTCTTACATAAAAGTTTGTCGTTAATGGAAGACAGGGGAGCATCCTGATCAACAGAAGAGCCATAAAAGCAGCACCATGGAATAAAGGAGGTGTTACTGTAGGTTAACACTTTCAGGACATTTTCCTGCCCTGGGAGTCTCCTCATGAGGCTGCTGCCACTTTAATTGGGCTAGACAAACACTGCTGTGTGTGAAAACGGCTGCTGTGGGGCGGTGTCTTTGAACGCACCTCGACACAGTTGTCACAGACGGAGCAGTGGGAGCAACGTGGGGGTCTGTAGAAGCGACAGGTTGAACACCATTTCATCCTGACCTGGATCCCCCTGATCTCCACCGTCTTGTAGAGCGGAGCACGGAAGTCATCCTCTTTGTCCTCGTCTTCTTCCGCTGCACGCACAGCAAATGCCTCATCAGTATCTCACTACAGTCAGCACACACTTCTGTACCAGCAGCAGAATGATTACACAACTAAAATAGGTAGCTACTTCTTTAGTGAGAAACCGTCTATCTGACCAGGCGCTGTGGATTAGACTCTGAATTGTCTGAATAAACAGTCCGCTTCAATTTGAAAAACATTTATCTGGAGACAAACCAATAAGTTGATGCTTTTATAAACTCACCCCTTGGGAAGATGCCGGGGTCCATGAATGTGGCCATGCAGAAGTTAGCCAACACAAACAGAAAGATAACTCCATTGTAGATTGGAATGGCAACAGAGAAGCGCTCCGAGAGCCACGGACACCTGGAACACCGACAGCGGCTCGTCAGACAGATATCAGGTGGAAGCACCAACACACCGCAGGCAGAGAAAATGAGCACTGAGGCACGCCGCTGAGCTGGGCGGCTTATCTGGCATTTATTTTTCAGTCAGAGGTACCTTCTATGATGCTGAAGCTCTAAAATCTCACACCTGTAAAGTCTGGCTCCATTATCTTTCTACCAAAAACATTATCTCCTTTCAACTCACCATCCCTATATTTAAGATTAAGAGTATTGCATACTCCATAGTGTTGCACTGATACCAGTAATGGGCGGGGCCTCGATCCAACACTAAAATGGTGCTATTGCTGTCAATAGCAACAAATAGGAATATAGTCGATACCATTTTGAGAGCCAGAACTTTCTTCAACTATTGTCACCCATTCCAGGTAGGCAATAAAAAGTTCTACTGGATTCACTTTGTTTTAGTACATTTTTCCTGCTTCACAAAGGGTAGGCAGCAGCTTGACAAAGCCATGATGGTAATTATTTTACATCCAAGTAGTCTGCAGTTCTTCATATATACACACACATCGATTTCAAACAGATGGTATCAGCCGATACTGCACAGCCAGGTATCGGGTATCGGGGCCAAATTGGCATTGCTGCAACACTAATACTCAATGAGATTAGATCCTAACAAACTAAGCTACACTATGAAGTGTTATTTATTGATCTCTTTTCAGGAAAAAGAACAGGAGAGACGAGGCTTTCAGGTGTGATGCTGGTGAAGATTCTCAGTCATCCAGGTCACAGTCATCCAAAAAAAGCCAATCCACTGGACTTTTGAGTTTTGAAGACGTTTCTCTTCCATCCAGGAAGCTTTTTCAGTTCAAAATGTCAGAAATAACATTGAGTTCCAGGTTTTATCCAGCAGCCCAACAAAGCCTCGCTTTTGTTTAGAAACATGCTAAATGGAGAAATCACCTGAATGGACAGGTGTGGGAACCATTCCAAAGGGGTGGACCCATTCGTTCGTTTCAATTTGCATGTTTTCTAAACAAAAACAAATATATAATGTATATGTGTTATACATGTATATAACATGTACATCATCAGTTTTGGCACATTAGTATTATTATACACCATTAACACATTCATTTTATTGTGATGGATTTGTATAATATGTTACATTACATCATTTATAGGCTTCATAATGACTATGCAATGTGATGTGACTATTATTTTATTATAAGTTACAGTAATCTACTGATGCTATGAAACAGCCAGTTTCAAAGTGATGAATTTATCTTTATTTTAAAAGTCTTAAGACCCTCTGAAAATGAGATAATCATCGTTGTTCGATGCTGCAGTGTATTGTTTACCTTGTGACCGGTCTAACTAGGGAGTACCAATATGGTGGCCGGTGGCTTCATTTCAACCCTGACGGGCTATCAGAGATCCAGGGAACAAATAGAGATCAGTGATCCTGTGTGTTATATTATATTGTTGCAACATCAATGCCTGTATTGCTCTGTGAGAGTAAACCTTTCCTACATATCCTGAAGTATCACCAGCAGTCACTCTGAGCATCATGGAGGACATGAAGACTGAGTACTGCACGGTGCAGGAACCAACAGAGGCTCACCTGAACGAGGAGGTGCTGAACAGACGGGCTGAGGCCTGTGGATGTAAGGGTTTTAAAGGTCTTTATGCTGCTGCGTGAAATCAAGGTCTTTCTGAAGCTCTGATGTACAGAAAGTGATCAGAAGTCACACATGCAGTATCCATCAACATGTTAACAAGATAGAGCTCTGTTTGCAAAACTACCTTAAATAGAACTAGAAAGTCCTTTAATGAAGGGGGAGGGTTGGTCTAGTGGTTAGAGCTGTGTGTTTGTGCTCTGAGAAGGTTGCAAGTACCTGCTTTGATCCCCACAGCCTCCACTCTGGGTCCCTGAGCAAGAACCCTTAACCCCACACTGCTCCCCGGGCGCCGCACAATGGCAGCCCACTGCTCCCCAAGGGGAGGGGTTAAATGCAGAGATAATTTCTCCAATGTGAGATCAATAAAGTTCTATTATCATTATTATCTAATTAAAGGTTTTAGCAGAAGTCTTATTTTCACTGGTGAAACTGAGGTTGGAAGTTTCTTCCAGATGTGCTTTTTTTCCAGAAGTAAGTTAGAAGGTCAAATGTAGTGGAAAGTTTGGTTTCTTTTGGTGAATATGTTGCCTTAATCAGGCAGTATTAACCCTGAGCTGGGGTTCTATATCTATTGACAAAGGGGGGGTTTGGGGAAATGAAGAGCAGAAGAAATGAAAGATAAAGAAAACCAGCAGGTGAAATATGAGAGTTCTCCAAAACAGGATCTATTAGCAGGACTTTCTCGACCCCGGGTGAAGCTCCGCCATGTTTATCCATCCTGTGAGAGGATAAACGAGGAGAAGAGGAGGGGTAGGGTAATGGCAGGCTGGGCTGCATGGGGCTTTTGCCTTCAGGGGTGACAGATGTTGGCCTTATTTTCTCTTTCCTAATCCAAAGCACACAGCAAACTGCCCCCCCCCACACTGACCACACATATTAGCGCCCCAACACACACGCCTTCATGCAAAGAGGCAGACCTCTGCATGCACACACACCTTTCCATCTGATTTTCTCCCACCAATGCTCTTTTAGCCTTTATCTTTCAGGCAAACAGCCAGTCAGAATGGAGGTGTTAGCACACTGCTGCCCCCTGCTGGAGCAGCAGGAAACCCCAGGTTTAACCCATGAGAAGGAGCCAGTTCCAGTGATTCAGGGTTTTCATCACCCTGCCTCCTGTGCGCCTCCCTCTGGAGGTGTTTTTCAGGCTGACCTACTAAAGGGAAAAACGTCGTCTGAATCTGAAAACAAAAAACTTTAGTTTAACATCAAGTACAGCCAGCCGGTACTTTTGACCAGTATTAGTTTTGTTCTGAAATCGGCTAATAAGTAACACACACATTTCCTTTACTTCCACTTTCTATGGATGTTTTCTTTGATTCGTTACAACCTGCGGCTTTGTAGCCACATGTGGCTCTATGGAGCCTCGACAACAGCGCTTAAAGTTCACTGAGATTCAAAACTCAAACTTCTGCAAGTATTTTGAATATGAAATGATTCCATACTGTTCAATAAATAAGTGTTTTTTAATTTAAAGTAATGTTTGTCAAAGAACACTACTGCCACCTACTGTGACGTCACGGTGCGGTATCGGCTGTTGATCAAGTCCCAGTGCTGTATCTATCTCAGCGGAGTCAGCGGGATCTAGCTCACGGTTGACCCGATGGAGGGACTCTGATTTGGGCCGGCGTCTCCAGGAGCAGCTGGGAGATGCTGGGTGGGGTCGGATCAACCGTGATCCCGCTGACTCCGCTGATCCTGAATATCCAGGTCTAACCAACCGGAATGTTTATGCAGGACGGCTTTTAACAAAATCACATTACTGATGTGTGGAATTCCCACTATAGCAGCATAGATGGTTTAACATTATGCTAGACTGTCACTGTGTTTGTTAACTGCAGAGCACACAGTGACTGTCATAAGGCAGGAGTTTTCAGGTTTGTAATGAATATCTCTGTAGCCTCTGTAGTCTTCTCTGTCAGCAGAATCATTTCTGGTTATCCAGTAATCACTAACAGCAACATTCCTGAATTAGCTTTTTAGGAGTGAATGGAGGAGCAGCTGTTGGAAACATTGTCCTGGACTTCATGAGTTAATTTGCTAACGGGTTTAGGGCTAAGTTGGTTATTTGGTTTAGTCCAGGGTTAGTCATGTGTTGGTTAGGGTCAGCAACGTGTGGGGGCGGGGGGGCGTCAGTGACTGAGCATGACTTACGTGAAGCAGAAGAACAGCGTGGTGGATCCAACCAGGAAGAAGGTGGCTGCTGAAACTGGAACGTAGCGGGAAGGTCTGAGGGGCCTGCTGGGCGGGACCACGGCATGTGGGAGGGGGGAAGAGGAGGGGCCCCGCCCTCCGCTCTTACTGCTGCTACCGGGCATCACCGTCAGCTAGGAGCGCTGCTTCTGCTCATCAACAATGTCAGGGAATGTGTGTGTGTGTGTGTGTGTGTGTGTGTGTGTGGGGGTTCTGATGAGCACAGGACAGATTTAGCTTTTTTTTTTAAAAAGGGCGTCAAAGAGGTTAGTCTGCAAGTTTGATGAGAGGCTCAGCAAACTGTTCGACAGCAATAAGAAGCTTTCTCATTCAGAGGAACTTGAAGTATTTTGGTCATCAGCAGCTCTATAGCGACGGTTCCCTCAGCTGGATCGGTCTGTAGATATATAGAGAATAGATGGAGGCATGGAGGCAGAGGTAGAGCTGTCCTGGGACCGAGAACCAGAGGATGGACAAACAGAGGAATGCTTTGAGGCTGACTGGTCTCCTTTATCTGGATCCTCCTTCAGACTGGATGGACTAGCTTAGCCATCCGCATTCACTTTGCTTAAAAACGGATATTTTATGCCAAATAAACAAACTCTTACAAAAAGAAATAGATAAAAAGATGTAAACAGCGTGGGTAACCCCGGTTTACTGCGCCAAGCAGTCTGTTAGCAGGCCTGTGTCGGGGCATCCCCAAACCCCCGCAGTGGCCAACTTAAACCCCCCCACCTGCCGGCTACATCCCGAGCTGATTGGCAAGCAAACAAGAGGAAACGGCTGGATTTCCAAAACACTCAGAGCCGACTCCAGCAGACCATCCATTAGCATCCATGCGCGTGCTGCTGCTGCTGCTAAGTCTTTGCTCTCAGTGAGGATCTGCAGCATTAGCAGGGTAATTATCTCATTTCAGGCAGCACTAACAGAACCAGGCTGGGATGGATGAGGGTCCCTGTGAGATCCAGATATCAGAGCTCTTCCTTATTTCCTTCCTTCCTTCCTTCCTTCCTTCCTTCCTGATTTCCTTATTTCTTTCCTCTCCAGGTTCTTCTGTCTGCTGGTTCCTCTACAAGTAAGCTTCTTTTAAAGTTTCCCCTGTGAGAAAAGTTCATCTACCAACAGATGAGTCCTGTAAAAATGGAAAACCCTTTAACTTGGGCTGTGCAGAGGTCCTTTAATCCCCGTCTTCAAAGCTGGGATGATGATCATGCTGTCTTTGAGGCTGGTGGGCCCTCCTGGACCACAGCAGCAGAGGATCCAGGCTGAGGTCGGTCCAGCTGCTGCACCTGCAGCAGGAATGAGAGAAAAACACAACATCACCCCCCATTCACAGGCCTGCACACAACCTGGAGATTACAGATTATTATTCTGAAACAATTATTCTGATTAATCAATTATTATTATAATAATAATCATCAACTAATTTAGTAATCGATTAATGGTTAACAGGAGTTTAGAGACTTTAAATCATGTCTTTAAGTGACAGAGCGACTCACTTAGAACAATCATTATATCAAGACTGTAAAAAATAAAAAGATGCTAATGCTTTATTTTACAGTACATCAGGTTATCCTGAGCTATCTCTATAGTGATGCTGCTATAGGCTTAGACTGCTGGAGGACATAGACCTTTTCATCATTCTGCTTCATTCTATCTCTATTCTTCCCACTCTGCAGAATCTATTAGTTCAATCTCTAATGTTCTGCTCTCTCTGCTTTTTCTCATAGTAGCTTCATCTGGTCTGTTCCTGTTTGGCTGTGACTCCATCCTGGAGAGAAATATCAACTGTGCTGCTGCCATCAACACCTTTGTTTATAGATGTTGGAGCTTTATCTGTTTTCCAGTGTAGTCCTGTTTCTCTGACTGTGACTAACTGGATGTGCTCTCTTCATCCTCTGACATGGGAGCTGGCTCAGAGCTCGTCTGCCTGGCTGTGTGTTTCCTGGACGGGGCCGCCTGTGGAGCTGGTTGACAG
>JAGKQL010005661.1:0-10809 GCA_018398635.1 Cyprinodon brontotheroides
TTTGTAAGACATTTTGTTTTACATTTGAAATCAGTGTCTTTTTTTTTTCATGAATACCAGAAGTTATTTGCAGAACATACATTTTGGCTTGTACATCTCTGAACTCTGTCACCATTTTCTTCCAAAAATTGACCTTTAGGTGCATTTTGGTTTTTCATTACAAATTCAAGAATGTACGATATTGTTTGTGCAATTTTTGAAGGGAATGTAATAATCGTGGCACTGGGGCTGGCCTATCTGTCCATTCTGCACTCCTGCTCAGCTCCACCTCACCTGCAATCAGCTCTAAACTGGTTTCACCTGTTTCCACCTGCTTATAAGCCCCGTTCAGCTCAGCAACCAGTGCCAGATCGTCTCAAACCCACCGGTGAGAACCTTCCAGCCACTCTTTTGCAACCCTGTCTGCTGCCCAACCTGATCTGCTTTCTGTTACCGAGCCTGCCTGTCCCTGTTTTGCCTCTGTCTGTTTAACTGAAAAACTGATCGGATCAGTCTCTGGATTTTGGACCCTGTTTATCCTGGATTGCCTGTCTGTAAGACTGACTCCCTCTGCCTGTGAGTACTGGATTTTGCCTAACCTTTGTGGATCTCTGTGTTGCACTACATTGTCGCTCATTTGACGGAACTACGCAGCTCTGAAGACACACCCCTCCGGCATAGGTTTTAAAACCACTAGCTTCCCATATTAAAGTCCTATTTTGCTGGTGGTTTGTTCCGCTCAGAGCTAGGCAAAGCGCTTCTAGTTGAAAGCTACGCTACGTAGGAACCAATACCCTTCTGGAGAAGTCTGCGCTCGCTGGACTAGGTCAGTCTGCCTTTTTCCTGCGATTTAGAAGGAGCTGAACCCAGTGTTTTTATTCTTCCTGCAGTTCAAATGGAGTGAACACAGTGTATCCTGAATCCTGCTCTAGCAGAGACAGAGAAGAGCTAATCCAGTTCTGTTAACCGCCGATCGCTGTTCGCCGAACAAGTCGCTAGACTCCGCCAGACCGTGACCGCCTGTGAGACGAGAGGGACAGAGCTTGAAGTTACGGCTACGTGCTAACCACCGTAGCTAAAAGGGAGATGTCCCGTATGCTACCGTGAGTTATAAATTAACCCCCTCGCAAATTGCCTCTTATTGTTGCATCAGATTGATCCAAATCTCTTTGAGTTGCTGTTCGACAAACGGACTGGACCGAAGACCGCCCTGTAGAACACTGAAACCGAGGCCTTCACTCCACTGACCAAACAGTAACTGCATCCTTCCCTCTCCTTCACATCAGATGCTTAATAAGTTCTCTGCTTGGGTGAACTACAGGTAGAATAGATAGTCGTGCTGGTGTTTTAGTTTGAAATAAGCTTTCTGATTCAACTACTGATGGTTAAACGTTTAACTCAATGCTAATGCTCATCACAGACCGAACGAGTCACATGTTGCTGAAGCTAACTGCTAAATTGTGAGCTTACTCTCTCCTTGTTTCAGTTGGACCCGACCAGAACCAAAACACCTGGGGGCCAGCTAAGCTAACTGGTCTTTCAGCCTCATCATCCACAGTCTGAATTGAACACTTTTCTACTGTGGTTGGCACAGAGCCCTGATTGGGAGACATCAAAGCAGCTGGTTATTGTAAACATAAAAGGAAAGCTCTGCATGTTTATCTGTTGAAGCACACATTTTTTCAAAAATCTTACAGATGTTTCGACAACAATGGTTTGTTGAAAAATCTGAGTTGATGGTTTATTCCTCCCTGTAAGATCTGCAGAGAACAGTCTGGTGGAAAAATTGGATTGTATAAAGAATTAGACTTTATATTTTATTGGCCTGTTTGTACAACTCTCAGATTCTTTTCCATGCATTGATTTACCAACCTTGCATGAGACTTCACAATATTTTTGACAGGGCTTCCTTGCCTGTGGTTGTTTTTGTAGGTGGGCGCGAAAGCTCTTTGCCTGGTACCTCTCTGGTGTTCCTGCAGACACCATATAATTGCAGGTGTATGAGTAAAAACCCAGCCGAGGCCTTCTTCACTCCAGTACTTTCTGGTGTTATTATTAGTTCGATGCCTAATGTTTTCAGAGACACTTCCTATGTTACACCACCAGCCAGCCTTTCACCTCTGCACATCTGCTCTCCCTGCGTCTAGCAAAAAGAGTGCTGCTGAATCTCCTTATTTTTTCTTCCCAATTCTCACTACTGGTGGGGTATTATTAAATTATGCAGCAGCCACTTGAGCTCCCTAACACATACTGCTTTTTTCTTTGCCTGGTGGGAAATGTATTGGCTTGGCAGTTTAACTCATAGCTGTGTGATGTGGAGCCGCCTCCAATTGGATTTGACGGTTAAGGATCTTTATTTTACGCCATGTTTTGGTAGATGTGCAGCAAAAAGTCTCTCCACAGTGCAGCAGAGGCATGCGGGGGATAAAAGACGACGTAGTTTTTCTGTCCACTGGAAAGGGAGATTACAGAGATAAGTGTCATTACCAGGCAGCCTGTGATCAAAGCCAAACTCTTTCCATTTCATTTAAATCTTCAAATGGCTGGTGACAACGCTTACTGATGGTAGCTTCTCTAACTCACTGCTTAGGATCGATACTCATCTCAGTTTGAGTGTCTGTTCTCGGTGCTTGGGTTTTTTAAGTCACCAGAAAGAAAAAGACGTTATCAGTATGGCTGATTGCTGCTGTGGAGAACTTGTTATAAAGACTTTAACATGAGTGCCAGAAGAAGGCAAAACGGCACTGGAGCTTACTGCATAGGATGTCTAGCTGATAAGGGGATATATTTCTTCGCATGAACTACCTCATTGTTGTCAGACTCCATTAATTTCAGGCGCTCAGATGAATCAAGGGTGTCCTGAATAGATACAGCCAGTGTGACGCTGTAAGGCCATTGAACATAGTAATATGTCCAAGAAAACCATTCCAGGAAGTAAACATTAAGCAACTGAAGATTCAGACTCAAAGAAATGAAATAATTATTCATAATGTATCTCCAAGGAATCGTAATAAAGACTATTATTAAAGATTATTTGAATTTTTCATCATTAATGTGACATACATTGAAAACAAAAACAAAAAGGACATAACTAATATCATAGATGGATATACATATTTTTTAAATCGTATAATTCTAGAGTAACATAAATACTTAAGAAAAAGAGCTTTTAATTCTTTTATGTACAACAATTTATAGAAAACATATGATGCTAACATCATTGCTCATCTTTTTGATGGAGGTTTGCAGATTTTAAAGCTTACAGTAGCTATTTAGCTTCAGTTAAAGACAGATTAAACACCATGGTAAGATCAAAACATCCATCTGTGGCCTCCAGAAAGAATATTGTAGCAGCTCATGACCAATCTTCTTTCATCTTCTTTCTGTTTTTTCCTTACAGAAGTCGCCACAATGAGTTTATCTGTCTGTAAAAAGGGATTAAAAAAGATTGCTGCATTAGACCAGGCCTCCTCAATTATGGTCTTAGACCAAATAATCAGGTCATTAGCAGGACTCTGAAAAACTTGACTGGCAGCTGAGGAGGTGTTTAGCAGTTTGATTCAGTTCAGGAAGCAGCTGAACACATCTAAAATCTGCAAGACACCTGACCTTGAGGGCTGGAATTGAGGAAATATTAATTAGACAATGGAGACTCTTGACAAAGATAACTATTCATAAAAGCTGGTGCCGTGATTTAACTAGAATTGCACCAATCTTTTGAAAAATATTGCCCCAAATATTGTGAAGTGTCCTAATTGATTGGGAAATATCCACTAGTGTATGAAAATACCCTGTGCCAAGCTAGAACTGCATATTTTCACATTTACCAGAGATTTCTCTTAGGTTTCTCTTGAGTACAGAAGCCAAACTTTAACACATAAGACATCTATTGAGTCCTCTATTGCCTCAATTCTTTATAATTCTTTATTCTTATTCTTTATAAATGGAATGTATTCTCTTGAAAATTAAATTGTTAGCATCCTCCTGAAACTTTCTACATTATGATCAACAGCTCTTAATTTGTGTCCTGTTGATAGTACTGACAGTTTCTATGAAGCTCATAATTTCTTCACATTAATTAAGTTCCTGTATTCTTTTCCCCAATGCTGGCTTCTTCCATTTTCCTTTTTATGTTCCGTTGCCTCTATTCTCTGCCACCTTCTTTATATTTTTGTCTGAATATTGTTCTCTCTGCTTCTATTTGGTCTCCTTGTGCATAAGCATTTCTTTAAATTTATCACTGAAACAGCCTGACTTAAGTTCTGCTCTGTGATTGAATCCTTTCAAATCCGACATGACAGTCAGATTTAGAGGAAATCACCTCTGTACATCACCCAGTTTTGTGTCCCATTTTGTACCAAACTCCAAATACTATCCTTTTTTTTATGGATGTATGCATTGACTCTGTTAATCCCTAAAGGAAGGAGACAAAAGACCAATGTAGGTGTTGAATGAAGAACAGTTAATATTTCAAATCTTTATGGTTTTGACGTAACCCTAAAGCAAGATTATTTTCCCTACCATGCCTTATGTAGTACATTTAGATCATTTAGTGATGCTCAGTACTACTTTTGTGTGAAATATACATTTTTTAATTTAACACTCAAGTTTTGGCTTATCAGACATATCTAAAAAAACAAGGTTTGAGTATATATCCAGTCACAGTATAAAAACCAAGCTTTATTTGTTATTTCTGCTATGCTAGTCTATGTACTTCAAAATGACATTTTGCAGAAAAAGAAAACATCTATAAATATAATTTTTATTACAAAAAGGAGACTCCAGATTATCCAAATGTCCTTCTCATCTCCATAGTTAAAACATGAATTGCTCATGTGAAACTACTATTTGAAACTACTGTATGGAAAAGATGACCCCAAACTTATTTTTCTCAATATAAACACACTTATTGTGGTTTCAGGCCTTTGAAATGTAAAGACTTCCCTCTGACCAAGTAGGCCTACCCAATAAATAATCAATCACTAGGCCTAGCCACATTAAGTCAGATTTAACACAAGAGCTGTGCAAAACAGAAAGACAACAATTAGGCACTATCAAATGAGAGTCCAATCAAGTGGCTTGAACAATAAAGGGAATTGTTAATGTTAATAAAGAGCGAAGGAGTTTGAAATTTAAAAAATCCCATAGATGTCTAAAAGTTAATAATAGTGATGTCAGCAAAAACATTTCACGGTTCTTACCTTCACGCGGTGTAAGCCGCCTCTTCATACCAACTGTTAAATACAGAAGATCATCATTGATGTTGCGCCTTATAGGTCCTATAAGTCATGGGTTCCATCTCATGCGTATGGCCTAATGAATTATTTGAAATACTGGGACTTGAAAAATCTGGTGCTCTTCAAAAATAAGCATACTTAGTGCTTTGTAGGAGGATAATGTCAAAGAAATAAAGAAGTAGTTTGGAGAAAAAAATCCACGAGAAGGCCAGTAGCTGGAAGTTGGAGGGGGGATTTTGCTGCCATTTGTCTGGCTTTGACTGGGGAGGGCCATTTGAATGGCAGCCACTGTAACTCTGCCTTTTGAGGCTTAGTTTACTGATGAGTGTTCTTTTTCCCAATAAAAAAAAAAAACCCTCAAATTATAGAAGTGGTTGTTTTTATATAGATGTTCTTTTTTGCTATTGTACATAGCTTAATGCACATTTTTTGACTCATGAATAATGTAGATTACAAGCTTTTAGGTATTTTTTTCTGCTTTATACTGTATATGTGTCAAGTTAGATGCAGGAATGGATAATCTTGAAAAGTAAGAAAAGTAAAAATCCCTTGCCTGGGCTTTTCCTTCATTCTATTCACATATCCAGGTTATCGGCTCCCAGTCTGTGTTGTAGAGTTGGAAATGCAGAGATTGGAACTACACCCTGCATAGAGTTTATAATTATGTGGATCCACTCCTCGGATTAAATGTAACATTTTAAAATCTGTTCTGATCTTGGATTTACCCTACACTCTTCAAGATGATTTTTTTTTATTGCCTTATATTTACTGGGTAGATTCAATCTCTTGCTTTTGTATTCAACCTAAAAATATTGAAGAAAAGTCTCCAGCTTACAACCAGCCTGGATAAGCCTCAGCAATAAAAACAAGAAAGGTTTGGATTTTTTCTCTCTGAGATGAAGATTAACACTTTAAATAGTCATTATATTCATCTTTGGGGTAGTTAACCGTGTGTTGTTTTTTAATCAAGCATATTTAATAATGAAACTCTTTTGAATGAAGTTTGTGAATGAAGAATGAAGTTTTTGTATTGCTTTTGTTAAATATTAAGATTAAAAAAAAGTAAACTAATTCTAAGTTCCATCCATTTTTTTACCCCCTAGGGCCAGTGCCGATCTCTGGCAGTTTATGGGTTAGAGGCGGGGTACACCCTGGACAGGTTGTCTGTCTGTTGCAAGGTAACACAGAGACACACAAAGACACACAACCTTGCACGCAAAGACTCACACCTAAGGACCATTTCATAGAATCCAATCCATCTAACAGTCATGTATTTGGGCTGTGGGAGGAAGCCTGAGTATCCTGAGAGAACCCATGCATGCAGAACATGCAACTCCATGCAGAAAGACCCAAGGCCAGGAATCGAACCCAGAACCCTCTAGGTGCAAGCAATAGTGCAGCCAACTAATTCTACGTTTAAAAAGGAAAACATATCCCTTAAACAGTCATTAAGAAGGCTCATTTAGCCATTATTTTATTTGTATTCATAGTGGCAGCAGTGCCCAGATGGCCACTTATCACTTTCTTGGACCGACACTTAACTTGGCTGTGAGCTTTATGGTTGAACGGTTGCAATCTTTACTATGAATGCATTCATTGTCTCTGAACATCTAGCAGGATACAAGAACTGCTCAGTCAAAGCATTAATGTTTTTGAAATATAAGTTTAAATGAAACAGCCACCCATGATATTTAAATCTATTCCTATTAAAGTAACATTTTCCTTAAGTTATCTTTCTGGTTGAAATGTAGATTACCTCCAAAGTTTTTTTTCTTTGTCTTGAGTCATGAAAGTATTTTATAGCTGTCATAAAGAAAACAATTTACATTCATTTTGCGATGATGACGATGGCTTTGCAACAAGATAAGCTTGACTGCAGAGCAGTTTTGGTAGATGGGATGTGAAATGTGAAATTCAGATATATAGTATCTCAGGGCTGCAGGCAGCACAGATGGAGGATGAGGGATGAGAGGCAAAATGCAAGTATCTTTCAGTGTGAGTGCTTGTGGGCAGCTTAAACATGTAGCATTTTTTTAAGAGGAAAAAAGATGTAGTGATGAGCATGCAATGTGTATTAGGTTTGAAATTTTTTAGCAGCAGGCAGAAAGAGGAAGACTCTTTCTTTTCTTTGAACGCAGGACAAAATCTGAAAGCCTCACATTTTTACCACCTAAGACGTCTGATCCTTACCTAATTAGATAGATCAGCCAATAGTCCTATTTATAGCAAAAGAAGGGATGTGTGTATATTTTGTTGATATATAGATGTGTGTATTTTTTGAAAATGCATTGGGCATTCATATAGTCATTGTTTTGTTGTTTTTTATTGCTTAATTACACATTAATTAAATGTACACAAAAATATTGTGAACCAGCCAGGATAAAATGAAGAACATACTCACAGTCTTGTTTAGCTCCTAGAGTCAGTGCTTTCTAGAATCATCTTTTGGTGCATTTTCAAGTGTCTTATCTTTCTACAGGCTTTATTCATTTATTAAGAGTTTACTTTATTATTTTTTGCAACAAAAAAAAGCATGAACTCTGTAAGAACAAATAGAGTGTCTGTGATTTCTAGTTTTTTGTCCTTGACAGATTATTTTAATTAGATTATTAATCATAACTGTACTTTGATCAGACTGTTTTAACACACTAATATGCTTTCTTCTATTTTTTATAACTGCCTGTAGGTTTAGGGGAGATGGTCCTCAGTTTCCCATCAATATTGCCCTGTAAGTGGTTCCATGCATCCTCTGATCAGCCTCCCTGTCCCTTATGAAGAAAAGCATGCCCACACCATAATCCTCCCATCCTTAGTGTTTACGTTGTGGATTTAGGGGCATTAAGAGATATCAACTCCTGTACCTTTCACTCACAAATTTGCTGCTTCTTTATGCCCCTTTTGGTCAGACTGAATTGTGCAAAAAGCCCATTGCTCACTCAGCTCCCTTTCTACTGGATCTTGCTTCATAAAACTTTTAAATGAACTTAGCTCACTGAGTGCTTTAACTTCTAAAATAAAAGTTCTCAAGGCTGATTCCATAACATGTACCTGTTTTCTTAATTTGTTGTTGTTGTATTTAACTTTGAATCATCTTCGTTCCAGTTTTTGTCCAGGACCCTCTTAAACAACAGGTATTTCATTTCAATGGGATCATCTTGGTTGATTAAAGATTAAACAGACAAAAAAAGGGTAAGGTTGCATTGTTGCTCACCAAACACTGGCATTTGCATATAGGCAAATAAGGAGGTTTTTGTTTAACCTGAAACCTTCATTTACACTTTTTCTCTGTCCTTTGCATCCCTTGGAAAATAAATTAATATGACTTGCTTTTTTGTTTATGGCTTTCTTGTCACCATTCTTCCATAAAAGCTGTATTCTATTTCACTTTAGGTAGACAGTTATGTCTTGGCAGCTAAGCCATTGTACCATCTTCTTTCCATTTCAAATGATGGACTACAGCGGATTCTTAGATGTTCAATGCTGGATACATAGTTTAATAACCAAACCCTCTCTCATGCTTCTCTACAACTGTTCACCATGCTCCTTTTCTAAGGTTCTCTAACAAATATCTGAAGCCATGTCATAGTAGGTGGAATTATGCTAAGATTAAAATGGACTCTATTCAGAGCTGCACAGTGGGACTGTTGCCTTGCGGCAAGAAGATCTTGTGCTTTGATTCCCAGAGTTTGCACATTCTTTCTGGGCACTCAGGCTTCCTCCTAACAAGGCTGTTAGGTTGTTAGGTGTCTTTACCCATAAGGTATGTGTGTGCATAGTTGTGTGTCTCTATGCTTCCCAGTGTTGCGGAACTAAAGACAGATTTTGGTTTCATGACCATTTTTTGATGGTCTTGCTTTTGTCTTGGACTTGTACATTAAGGACTCAGGATTTTATTTGAAGACCAGTCCATCTCCATGCTCCACTGGGCAACTATCAAGCTGCTCTGGTAAAGTAGCTACCAGTACCCAGTGCGCTACAGGTAAAGACAGGAAATATTCTGCAAATATTGTTTTCCGCTATGGGTCGGACAGCTGCTCCATCGTACCTCGGCTCTCATCTTAGAATCACATTTTAAGATGCAGGTACAGCTTCTGTTTGCTTTCACTTACAGACACCCAACTCTGTGTCTCTGCTTGGATGTGCTTAAAAACCAAGAAGTTCTTCCAGGGACCTGCTGTTTATCTTTGCAAAATGATGTTGTGACTGATCCAATAGGCATTGTTAAGAGGCTGCACTCTTTCTTTATTGTTTTTTAGAGCAGTCTTGAGACTGATGTGACCACCAGGTGTGAATACTAGGTGTGTCCACCTCTGCGTCAGTTAAGGGTGCAGTTAATGAACAGAAGATGCTTCTGTAAAACCTCAACTCCTAAATAAATCCTGACCAGAACATTTTGAACTCAAATCTAAATAATACACAAGCAGAAGTATGTAAATAGTAAAGACTGGAAGGAAGCTTGTATGGAAAGTCAAAATTGCCACAAATTCAAAAATTCAAAAAATTGAATTTCAGTGTTAATTGATATACATCCATCTAATTAATGAAATTATATTAATCCTAAATAAACATTTGACCTAAATGAAACATAAAATTATTGGTATTTTTTATTACACATTGGTTATTTGCTGAAGACATTTATCATCTCTCTGGTTTACAAATTAAAGTCTGTCTCTCTTACTCATAAAAGTCAGTCAAAATGATCTAGATCTGAATGAGGGTCTTTAGCTGACGTTTATTATCTGCTTTAGCAAAGTTACAAAAACAAACAGACAATAGAGCCAGTAGCTAGCAGACACAAGTGGACTCGATTTAAAAGGGCTCCTTTGATATATTTTGGCAAACTAATCTAATGAGCATATCAGTAAACATACATGTTGTTAATGTAATATTACTGTTCAAACCAGGGGTCATGGATTAGGGGACCGCGGGCTGGATCCGGACCAACCTGCTGGCTAATCTGGACCCAATCTGATTTAAAACATTAATACAGTACCGCATGTTGTCCGACGGCAGTGTCTAATTTCACTTGTCCCGCTTCTCCTGTTTGCACGGTAAAGCCCTCCAAAGCGTACAGGACTAGGCTACTTTTAGACACAGAGGCAAACCTGTGGCAAGCCGGGCGATGGAAAAGAAGGAGAAGACTATGAGAAAAAGAGAGCAGAGAAAGTGTAGACTGCTGGAAGAACTGCGATGAACTGGTGACAGAAAAGTGAAATGCTATGCTGAAAGATGACCCTGCACATTTTGAGTAAGTTTGGCTCAACCTACTGCCATGAAGCAGGATTCCCCAACCATGCACCGCTAATCACAAATAAATATCGATTCAGGCTCCCGGTGTCGAGCAACTAGTGGTGTGCTGGTGGGCAGCACTGCTGCCTTGCATCAAGAAGGTTCTAGTGTTCAATTCCCGTCCGGGGTCTTCTGTATGGAGTTTGCATATTCTCCTCTGCATGTGTGGGTTCTCTGGTAATTCTCTGGCTGCCTCCCACAGTCGCGTAAAAACATCACTTGGCTTATTTGACTTTCTAAAAGTTCTCCTTAGGTGTGTGTGTGTGTGTGTGTGTGTGTGTGTGTGTGTGTGTGTGTGTGTGTG
>JAGKQL010005662.1:0-10973 GCA_018398635.1 Cyprinodon brontotheroides
ACCCTTTCAATGCCCTAACCCTAAAACTAACCCTAAACCTAACCATTACCAATGCATACTCACTCTAACCCCTAGCCCTAACTAATTGACACCTTAGCCCTAAAGCTAAAGATTAGCAAAGTGGCATGTGAGGACCGACAAATGTCCTCACTTTGCAACAACTGGTCCCTATTTGATGGTGAAATTGGAAAAATGGTCCTCACCTGAGGGCTGGGGACATGTTTACACATACACACACACACACACTGCCATGCTCTTGATTTAGTCATAACAGAGACCACCCCATCACCCAAAATGAAAAGCATATGACTTGGACGCTTTCTTGGACCATGAGGTTATCTCCCCTGATCTGCAACCTAGCAGGTCCCTACCATATAATAAGCCTTAACTCTCACATAATAAATGCCCTAAACTTGAAGCCTATATGGCAGCAGTATTATCTATAGCTATTGCTGGTCGAGAACAAACTGGATCATCTGTTGATGGAGGACTCCAATTACCTGCAGAGAAATAGCATACATTTAACAAAATTAACTTAAAGATTTTACAATGATATTTGCCAAACAAGGCTAAGAATAACATTTTAAGACGTGATTCTAAATGTAAAAAAACATCTTCAGAGCAGATTAATGATTATACCATTGACAGTAAAGCAAAGGAAATGATTACCTGACCTTCATCTTGCTCTGTAATTCTGTGGTTTCACATTAGCATAATCAGTATTTTCCTCTGAATGATGAGGCCTCTCTGAAAATGAAAATTGTACAATGAACACATGGAAAACATAAATAAATGTTTAAAAAATCTCCTGAAAAATTTATAGGCAACCTAAAAGTTTTAAATTTTTTACATTTTATATTAAATAAAAGATTCATCTGTATTTAAAATATTTCAGAATTTAATTTCAGCTATTTATAATCCATCTTAATCGCAGGAACATCTCTATATTAAAATATATACTTTTACTCTCCCTCCAGTGGCTCTATGTGGTTTGGATCGCCTCATAGACTGAAGTGGTCACTAGAAAATAAAAAAAATATATTTCCATTAAAGAAGCTCATGGTTATGATATAAATGTATTTTTTTATGTTCCTCAGCATAACCAGAATATTGCTCAATAAATTCTGACAAAATGATGAAATTCAGCACAAAAGGGATTCAGGGGTCCGTTTCACGAAGCAGGTTTAACAAACTCAGATTCAAATCTGCAACTATAAAGTGATCTAACCTAGGGTGACCATATTTTCATTTGGGAAAACCAGGACATGTCTGTGGCATGCACTCGCTTAACGTAGGCCTACGTAATCCTACAATAACATTATATTTAAGACCATAGATTTATTTAAAAATGCTTTTCAGTAAAAGTCAACAGCAATAACTCCACAATAAACGAGATAATTTTGTTCAAAATGTATTTATTGAAAAATGCTTAAGAAAGAAATAATGTCTCATCATCGGATTTGCCCGCGGATCAGAGAGAGGAAATGTTACTTGGCCCCGGTGGTGAAAATTGAAAGTTTAGTTTAATATAATACAACTCTGTGAATAGTTCCGTCTGAGATTAATGAAAATAGTTGTTTTAATTGTTATAGAGTCAGATATGTGGCAGTAATGTTTGGTTTATCTAAAGGTTTTTATCTGTTACTGTGTAAATGGGTTTGGCTGTAATTTAAGGACAGATTCTAATATATCTGCAGGGTGGGGACTATAAATCTGATAGGAGTTAAATTTGTTTATTGCTGTTTTGCACAATATGCTTAACTAAGTATTTTTTGTTGTCGAATATTAGAGATTTTGCAGATATATTTTGTACATACATTGTTTAGATTTACTTATATATTTCTATCCCTTTTATGGAATAGAAAATCCCTTTATTGTCCCACAATGGGCAAATTTACAGCAGCAGAAAAATTATTAAAAATGGTCACACAAATGAGGACCTTAGAAAAATGTATAAGAATAACATAATAGGGAAGAGTTAAAATATAAAAAATACAATTCTGTAAAGTGTTTAACAATATAAAGCTGGAGAATAAATTATCAATATTCAGCTATGGACATTTTTACAGGAATGGATATTTGAAAATTGGAGCAACATCAGAGATGTGCAGAATGACAGCAGCAGGTTATTTAACTGACTAAGGTTTCTATCATTACATTTGATTTTATTTGTTCCTGCTCCCGGTGGTTGGAACATTTATTCCACTCTGGATTCTTGTGAGTGTAGTCTTTGTTCACTTTAACTTTAAAAAAAATAAATAAATAAACAAACAGTTTTGAAAACCTCGGTATTCATTCTTTTCCTGCTTTGTGTGTCAATGTACACGGTTGCTAAGCAACAGAGCATGCGGCGGTAAAACCCGCCGAAGGGTGGACTTGTTTGAATTCACAGCCAAAACTCTTCCGGCCTCCTTATTTTCAAGGACTTCACAGGATCCAGTCTAGGTAGACCGCGTCCTTGGAGGATGCAGCCCAGGTTTTCGAACAGAGCCTCTGATTAAGAACAGGGCTGCCCGCACTGACGCGGCTCAGGGATTACGTCACACGCAGCGTCGAAAAAATCAGGACATTTCCTCACTTTCTAAAAAAAACCCGGGACGCCCGGGACAGGACGTGAAATACGGATATGTCCCGGGAAATATGGACGTTTGGTCACCCTATCTAACCTAAAGTTGGCAACTCTGAGTTTAACTAATTGATAACAGCCGCTATCAATTCGTTCAACTCCAACAACTCAGAGTTTAGCACGTGCGCAATAAGTAGGAAAAGCCATTATGAGTGGAGCACAGATTTAACGAGTCACCATGACAACAGGCAACAGGAAGTGCCTATTTCACCCCACTGGAACTAGAGATTTTAATTCAGAAAAGCAAAAAAATAAATAAATAAAAAAGGAGAATGTGATTAAAAGACAGAGAAACAGTGTTACGGCTGCAAAGGACAGAAAAATGGCGAAGAAGATTGTTGCTCGAGTTAGTGTGTAAGATTATATGAAGTGGGCTATTATGGCAGGCTGTTTCTACATTTATTAAATGCACTTGTAGATTTCCATTTATAGATCAATAAAATAAGATTCTTCCTGATAAATATCACACTCCTAGACTGAAATGTAATAATATTTTTTAAAAATTACATTGTTGTAGCAGAAACTGAATTTAAGAATGTTAAAAAACAAAATTTTATCTGTAATAAGTTTTATATATCTAGAAATGTTTACACATTTTATGTGCCCGTTCTGACATTTATCATTTTGACTGAATATGTATTTATGATATCTGAAAAAAAATGTCATTATTAAAATAATACAAAAACTGACCAGTAATATTAGAGTGGGGCCTAGAGTGGGGAGTGGCGTCACCATGACAACAGGCAAAAGGAAGTGCCTATTTCACCCCAGTGGAAATACAGGGCGTTTCTCAGTTCACGAGAACGCGAGTACGTACTTGCGTTCTCGTGAAGTCTGTTCTTGGCGAGAACGCAGGAAGATCAGACTTGACGAGAACGCTGCAGCACGCAGCACGTATTTGTATTGGAACAGAAGCGCATTTTGTGACGCCATCACATGCAACGTTCTTTAGCATCTCTTTAACAGTCAAAACTATTTATTCCCTATACAAAACATTTTTTTGAAACAATATTTTTAATTTCTAAAGCTTAAAAAACATTTTTAAAAATTACCGGAACTTGTCAAAAAAACCGCCATCAGATTAGCTGTGCTGTAGTTCACACATAACTAGACCGAGAGAAGTGCACTACAGACGGGGTCATTTTAGCCCTGGCTGTGGTTACCCTCGAGGAGGTCTGCTGGTCACTATGGTCAATCTCAATGCCGGACTTTTTTTTTAATTTCGCACTAACTCTGTAAAACAGTCCACAATATGGGGAGGCTTTCAAACGTATAATGTCATCGCCAAACGATTTCAAAACGTACTTTTGCAGAACAATGTTAAGCAGAAAAAGGGAATGATTCACTTACCACCGTGAGCTGCGCCGTTCGAACTCCAGCTGTGCCCGCTGGGCATTCTGGGGAAGCGGTCAGTATGAAGAACGCATTGCAAAGCTTCCCAGTTCGATGCATGCTTGATAAAGAGGGCGGGTGAGAACAACATCCGGATTTGATAGCAAGCCGATCTGACGCTTCTCGAGAATTGGAACGGCACTGGCTGGAGGGTTGATGACATGTCATGAGTAATAATTTGAGAACGCCAAGAACGCATATTGAGGAAAAGCGCAACACGGTGATTTAACTTCAGGGAGGTGAAACAAAAAATAATAAAAGTTATAGAATGTGTATTAAAAAGACAGAGAAAACAGTGTTACACATCTTGGATCATGGAATACTCTATTCATAATATCTGATTTTACTTTTATTTTTTTTACATAGTTCAAATAATTCAAAAACTGACCAGTAATATTAGAGTGGGGCCTGGAGTGAGTGAGTGGCGGCCTAAAGGTTAGGGTATTGCGCTTGTTGAATCCTGAGTGTTCTGGGTTCGTTTCTCCCACTCCCACATGCTGCTACTCTGGTTCTCTCAGGAAGACCCTTAACCCCAAACTGCTCCCTCGGGCGCTGCATGCCGGCAGTCCCCTGCTCCCCAAGGGGATGGGTTAAATGTAGAGGTAAATGTCACCAAAGTTCAATTATTATATATTAGGAAAATAAAGATCTGAAAATGAATTAAATAGACGTCGTAAGAATGTTTCTATATTCTAGTACAAAATCAAAAACGGCTATGCCATAGCCTTTTACTGCAATAATATTACATTGATTATTTCTTGAATGGCAGTAGATCAAATGTATCTATTTAGGTGAAATCAACGCTGCAGGTGAAAATGAAGTCTATAAACATTTTTCTATATATAGAACCTGTGGATCATCTCATGCTTCCTTCTCATGTTGATTTAATCTTTTATGTACACAGTAATTTTGTTTCTGATACATCATCATAGATGTTATTGTATCCCAACAAATGGTCGTTATTAGAGGTTATCAGTCACATAGAATGCCTCAGATTGTGCCAGAAGGCTCATTTAGTTATCATTGAGTCAATCCTAATCCTAACCCTAAAGTAATTACCCCCGCCCCCCAGAATTAATGAATCTATTTATCTATTTATGTGTAATCTGAAAATAATTTCAGTATTTCTTCATTTACTGCAAGTATAACTAAATGAAAATAAAATTATCTGCATCTCGCTCATATTAAACAAACCAAACAATGCCCTGTCAACTGAGCTGTAGAATCCTCTCTCTATAAATATTTAATCCTCTGTGGAAAAGAGCCGATCATTCTTTAATAATATCCTCTTCAAATGGACATGCAAGGTTTGTTTTCAAAACCTAATGTATGTAACGGACCTAGTGAATGATATATATATATATATATTTTATTCACAAAACTAAGACAAAAATCGGAGACCAAATCAGGAAATAAAAACAGTGTGATTGGCTCTCATGAAAGCTGGGGTCCACTTCTGCAGGATCTCCAGCGAAATCCGAGTTTACTGAAGAAATCCTGGCTAGGGACCAGATTAGCTCTGGGGAGAATGTTACTATGGTGACAGAAACAGAGGTTGAGGTTTGTAAAATGGAAAAGTCAAAGTTTTCCTGTTTTCAGGTTAAGAAAACTTAGTTTTCAGTAAACCTGCTTTGTGAAACAGACCCCAGGTTTTTAAATCCTTTAACTCTGGTGTTATTTGGTGTTTTTCTGAAAAAAGCAGCACTGATTTTACTGTTTGATGCTTTAAAGTGATAAAACAGAACTCCTCCTTGTTGCCACTAAATCCACCCTATCCAAAATCCAAAGTTTCTCACTATTGACAACTCCTTAGTCTCCCCCTCCCCTCAGGTCAAGAGTCTGGGTGTCATCCTCGACTCCTCCCTCTCCTATCAGTCTCACATTAACAAAATTACCAGGTCTGCATACTTCCATCTTCACAACATTAACCGTCTCCGTTTCTCCCTCACCACTCATACTGCCTCTGTCCTTATCCACAGCCTCATCACCTCCCGTATTGATTATTGTAATTCTCTTCTTTTCGGCCTCCCTCATAAATTTCTCCATAAACTCAAACTTCTTCAGAACTCTGCTGCTCGTGTCATCACCAGAACCCCCTCCTTCCATCATATTTCCCTGTTCTTCACCAACTCCATTGGCTCCCAGTTCAATTCAGAATTCAATTTAAAATCCTTCTCTATACTTTCAAAGCCATCTATAATTTTTCTCCTCCAAATCTGTCAGACCTCCTTCACATTGCCACCTCCTCCCGCTCCGTTAGATCCTCCTCCTCCATCCACCTCACTGTACCTCCAGCTCGACTTGTCACCATGGCACTCATGGGGAGCAGAGCCTTCAGCCCCTCTGCTCCCCAGCTCTGGAACTCACTTCCTCCCGACCTCAGCAGTATTGACTCTCTCCCCTTATTCAAGGCCAGACTCAAAACCCATCTCTTCCAGCTCGCTTTTCTGTGAATATACTGCTCTTTCCCCTCTATCCATGATTGTTTTTTTTTTTTTATGTTCCTATATCTGTATTTTTGTATTTTCATCATCTCTTTTTATCTATCTTTTGTATTATTTGTAAAGTGACCTTGAGTGTCAAGAAAGGCGCTGCTAAATAAAATGTATTATTATTATTATTATTAAAGAAATTGATTTCTTTCTGAAACAGAGTCACAATAAAGGAAGAGTTGACTCAGGTTAATCCTAAATAAAAACAAATAATAATGATGTTATTCTGAGACCAACCGTGTTGCAAAGAGATGTAAACATTAGTTTCCATCTGATTTATTTCATGATTGGTGCTGGAGCTCTGATTGCTGCTTCCTGACCGGAATAACCTGAAAATATTAGTTTGACATAAATTTAAAGATGAATAAAAAGATTAAGAGTAAAAGTTCAGGATGAGAGAAAAGTGTTTCATACTGACCTGATGGAGCATCGATCTGTGGGGTATAAAAAAGAAACATTTACATCATCAACGTTAAATTTATTTACTTCATTTCAAATTAAATCCATTAACTAAATATTAACGTATTTAAACTAAGAAGCAATTTTAACATGACATGAGAAGATAAAGATCTCACCACGGGGGTGTCTAGAGCGCCACAGCAAAGGCCAGGAGGATAATTATAATGATTCCACTAACTGATCCCACAAATCAGCAGCACAGGAAGTAGAGCGCTATAAGGGCTGGATGCTGCCCCTGAAATAAAACATTACAAAGAATTTAATTATTTTATCATCAGATCCAATGAAAATATTCAAATAAAATGACTTTAAGCAGAAAACACATAATTAAATCTACATAACATCTTTATAAATATCCTGAGTTTGAATCAAAAAGCAAAAGTATAGCAACAATAATAGACAAACAAATGATGTTAGTTGTTAGGGCCAAGGGAGACAAACTCAGTTATTAGAGTTTAAGAAAACAAAAGTTTAATTTAAGATTAGGTTGCCTGACAAAGATTTAATTCTTCAGAAATGAAGCAATTGTTGTTAAAATGACAAACTGTCTGACAAAGCAGCAGCAGCAAAAAAAAAAAAAAAAAAAAAAAAAGTATAGAAATATATCGACTTGTAATAAAATATTTCCATGTTTTGCTTTGTTTTCTATTCAGCAGTTTAAATAAATTTCTTGGTAGTTTGAGAAAAAGCTCATTCACAATTTAGACATTCTATAAGATTTATTCTCACTTTAGGTGTATAAGATATAGGGAAGACTGGTGTTGTGCTGGCGATCATCAATTTTTGGGCATTGGGAAAACCAGTGGTCCATATTTCATCTTGGACATTGATTGACCAGAGAAGGAAATGGCGCGTTTTAGTGAATAACAGCTGTAAGATCTCTTGCAACCTCCCCGGTTCAGCCAAGGCTTCCAAAAGCAGCCACAGGAACTCCCACAGAGGTGTGATCAACCACAGAACACACAGGATTCTTTTTTTTTTGCCCATGAAGCTGTGGTCCACTTCGGCAGGATCTCCAGCAAAGATGGAGAGCCGGGCCCAAAAGACCCAGATCTTCAGAATCACCAAGGATAAGTCATCATGGTGACCTTTCAGAACCAAACTGCTGCAAAACTCAATGGGCATTGAAGATAAAATCCCAACATTGGGCTGCTCAAGACATTTTTAAGTGCTTATATCTTCACCTTATTTTCCCATTTTGTCAGACAAGAAGTTGTTCTTTAGACAGAAAAGTGCTTATAAGCTCTAAAAATGGGCACAAAATGAGTTTTCCTGCTGATAAATAAAACATTAACAGAACAAAGAAGATTTGAAAGGAGTCAGAGAATCAGATTATTTTGACAAATATTAAAATTTAACACCTTATGATCAGATGGCCTGAATCATTTGATGAGAATTAAGTTAAATTATTTCACCTTTTTATATGACAGCTTTTTTCTAAATCTCTAATCTTAGGTAGATATAGTTCCCCGCAGAACCCAATTTACTCTATCAAAACACAAAGGCCACATATAAAGCATGTGTTAATATATCAAATTCTATATTTGAATTATATTAACACTCAGAGGGTAGAATGATATCAAATAACCATCTCCTGCACATACACACAAAGTCAAGTCTAGGTAGCCTCACCAGAAAAAGAAAAAGAGAGTTAAAAAAAGGATCTAAGTGAGCTGTATATAAGTTACTTTTATCCAGAGAAGAACTAAACATGGATTTAAGGTCAATTTCAGAAAGATTGCACAAGTATAACTGTACAAAAGGGATTTAATCTCTCTTCCTGAAAATTCCTACCTTTCCCAAGGTTCTTACGGCCACCACATGCATAACCTCTGTCCAGAGCAGACAATCTTTTAATGATCGTTTGGCTAGTCTTGGTCCCTGAGTTAATATGTTTATGTTGTAATTTTGCGTGTTTTGTGTTAACCCTATACCTAAATTGATAGCTTAGCATTGGTTTGCTGTTGTTTGTATTGTGTATTTTATGGTGAACAGTTAGCCTCAAATGAGTGATTAGCGTTATCTGCTAACTAGCAATAGTCTCAGAGTTTTTATGGTGCAGTATTTGCTAATCCCTGTTGATTATACATTACATACTGAATGCTTGGCTTCATCAGGTCATGATCTGCGGCCTCTCGCTGGATCGGTTCGCAGCCGAGTGTGAAGCGGCCGGGATGGGGATCAGTGCCTCCAAATCCGAGGCCATGGTCTTGAGCCGGAAAAGGGTAGAGTGCCTTCTCCGGGTCAGGGGGGGTGTCCTGCCCCAAGTGGAGGAGTTTAAGTATCTTGGGATCTTGTTCACGAATGAGGGAAGAAGGGAGCGGGAGATCGACAGGCGGATTGGTGCAGCATCTGCCGTGAAGCAGGCGCTGTACCGGTCCGTCGTGGTGAAGAGAGAGCTGAGTCAAAAAGCGAAGCTCTCGATTTACCGGTCGATCTACGTTCCTACCCTCATCTATGGTCATGAACTCTGGGTCATGACTGAAAGAACTGTTGGGATCCTCAGGCTTGCCCACCAGAGGGCGCCGAGGATCCTTTTCTGCTCTCTGTGTTTTTCCCTTAGGGTTGGAGTTACTGTGGGGTTCTGGAGATTACCCTCTGTCTCCAGCAGGATGCGCTGTGGGTCTTCTGGAGCTGGAACCTTCCTGCACACCTGTTCCTAATCCTCTTATCAGAAGACCTCAGTATTTAAGCTGCCTTCAGACCTTGATTCCACGCCGCAGTGTTGATCTTAGTTGGAATCCTGTCTCCTCGTGAAAGCTCTGGATGAGCTTAACCTCCTGTCTCCTCGTGAAAGCTCTGGATGAGCTTAACCTCCTGTCTCCTCGTGAAAGCTCTGGTTGAGCTTAACCACCTGTCTCCTCGTGAAAGCTCTGGATGAGCTTAACCTCCTTTCTCCTTGTGAAGCTCTGGAAGAACTGTCTCTCTGGCAACCTGTCTCTGGCCTGCAGCTCTAGGAGAGTTAACCAGCTAATCTGCCCTGGTGAGCCACCCCAAGAATCCTACGTGGATGATACCTGTCGACTTCCCTGTGGAGTTTCCCCAAGAGGTTCCCATGTGGATTTCCCCTGTTGTTTCCCTGCAGTGAGCTGGAAGCTCAGCTACCAGCCATCTCCCCTTCCCTGCTCAGACCCCAGTGAACCAGCCCCCTGCCTGAACTGTTATTCTCGTGCTTGTGCCTTAAATAAACTCTTTGGACTTTTTACCAGTGCCTCTGTGTGTGTTCTGCATCTTGGGCTTTACTCTAAGAGAACCCATCATGACAAGAACGAGATCTGGGAACAAGCGGCCGAAATGGGTTTCCTCTGTAGGGTGGCTGGGCTCTCCCTTAGAGATAGGGTGAGAAGCTCGGTCATCCGGGAGGGACTCGGAGTAGAGCCGCTGCTCCTCCACGTCGAGAGGAGCCAGTTGAGGTGGCTTGGGCATCTGTTTAGGATGCCTCCTGGACGCCTCCCTGGTGAGGTGTTTCGGGCACGTCCCACCGGGGGGAGGCCCCGGGGAAGACCCAGGACACGCTGGAGAGACTATGTTTCTCGGCTGGCCTGGGAACGCCTTGGGGTTCCTCCTGAAGAGCTGGAAGAAGTGGCTGGGGAGAGGGAAGTCTGGGCCTCCCTTCTTAAGCTGCTGCCCCCGCGACCCGACCCCGGATAAGCGGAGGAAGATGGATGGATGGATGGATGGATGCTGAATGCTAGTATGATATTTGTGTCTGAATTTTATTTTCTGAGTCTGTACTGTGTGTTTTTATTTCACAAACCACACAAACACCTCCACAGATCCTTAAATGCAGATAAATCAATCAAACCTGATTAAAGGAGTCTGCCTCTACATATATAATGTAAATAACAAGATATTTTTTATAGTATGATGTACATACATTATATTAACTGTATTGCTGTTTTTACCAAAGCTCATCTTTAAATGTCAAATCTGTTCCATAGACCAGTTGTCCAACCCCCCCCTGCAGCAAACAGCTGTTTAGTTTAGTTTGGCTTCAGCCTCTT
>JAGKQL010005663.1:0-10946 GCA_018398635.1 Cyprinodon brontotheroides
CAGTCGGGTTCTCTGTGAGCAAAGAAGACAGAGGCAGGTTAGAATCTTGTTTCTCTCTAGAGGCAACTAAGATTCTCAAGATTAACAGAGGCTCAGGTTCGCTAACCAAACTTGGTCAACACTGCGGCGTTGAAGGAAGGTCTGACTGCTGCTTATGTAGAAGGTCTCCTGATGGGCTGATGATCCTCAGGTGTGCTGAGGGCTCCAGCCCAGGAGACCCACGGCGCTCTGTGCTGGAGACAGGTGGTAGATCTCCAGATCCCAACATTTTGGAGATTTTCTGTGCATTATTTTCTATCAGACTCCTAAGAAGTTATTAAATAAGGAAACAGATGTTATAGTTGAAGCCATTTTATCTACATATAAACTACAAAAGTTTATGTATTTAAAGTAGAAATTTTTAATCAGCTAATATTAACTGACATAAACCCTTAATATTGGTGATTTTAAAACTACACTTATTTTGTGTACTAACAAAACGAGAACGCAAATAATTGTCAAAGCATATACAATTAAAAACAATTTCTTACAGCAAAAAGGATGTCTAAGTTTACCTTTCACAGCAACCACTGGCGTGCACCTCAATGACATCAGCAGCGTATTCTCCTTGGTATATAGGGGCATACTGTATACAGTGACGCTGTTTGAAATTTGCAAAAGGTCCAGGCAATCGACACATTTCCTCCCTCAACCAGAGAAATGCAATACAATACAATTAGACAATCACATCTGAATATTTAGAAGCTTCATGATAAAAACTTTGTGATAACTAAGAAAAATAACTAAGAAAATAAAACAGGGACGACATTATTTTTGCGCACTTGGATTGAAAAAGAAAACTACAGGCATAGTAATAATAACCATCTAAATAGTTGGAAAAATTCTAATTTGTTTTAAGAGCAACCAGTTCACCTGGTATTGATTTATGGTTTTCCTTAGATAGAAAACTTTGTATCAATTTGACTGGATGATCTGGTTGAACTGTAAAGTGCCTTGAGATGACATGTGTTGTGAATTTGGCGCTTTATAAATAAACTGAATTGAATTGAATCAAAAGAGCTTAAGTGTTTATTACATTCCAAAAGAATAAACTTACATTGTTATAACTGCTGAGAACTAAAGATACTTCCTGACTGTTGTGGTCATCTCCAAGTTCATTGATCTAATCAGATTCCTGTTTAAAAAATAACAAAAGAAATAATTCAGTATTTGTAAGATAATAGTTCAGTAAGCTCTCTCTTTGAGAAAAAGACAGCTTGGTTTGATGGAATATAGTGGATAAAAAAACCTACTTCTTCACTGTCTTCTATAGTTTTGCTGCAGGACTCTATATGAAGTGCAACTTGTAATGGTAAAATTTCACCAAGTTTTGCATTGAGATTTTGGCATTTTGCTGAACTCTGGAGCATTAGCAGGTAGAGATTCTGTGTTGATTTCATCTTGAAGTGGAATGATGAAAATAACATGTCTTCCATTACTGGATGCTGTCATACTGCTGGTCTGGTGTCTCTGTCTCTCTCTCTTCTGCAGGGTGTGATGGGCAGGTGCAGCTCATCTCTGTTAATTTTGGAGCCTACTTAAGGAGCTGGGACCAGGAGGAGGGTGTCAGTTCTTTCTTGCTACCAGTGTGGTATTTTACCAATCAGCTTACTTCAAGATTCCTATTTAAGCCAGATCTAATCCTGTGTCTCTGTTTTTTCCTTCCTAGCAACCAACCAAGCCAGTCTTCTGTAGCCGTCCTCCAGGAGCCCACCTGCCTGTCCACCCTCCTACACACCATCACAGGAAAGGTAGAGTCTAAGTTTGCACCTGGACCCAGGACACCATCCTTCCAAGCCCAAAACAACCTCAGGCCCCTTGAGTTCAGCATCCTCCACCTTCCCACCTCCTCTGATCAGTTGTTCACCATCACCCAATCTTTTCCCTAGGCAGAGCCCAGGAAGATCCTGCCAGACTCCATTTTCTGTTCTTTGTTTAATAAAGCTTTCCTTAACCAAACTAACTGTGTCGGTGGTTGCCCTGATTCAAAGTTGTTCTTCTCTCAATATGATATATGCAGTTTTTAGAAGTTTGGCAGTATAGCCTTCAGACTAAGGTGGGATCACAGTAAGTTTTCTCTGGCCACTTCCTCATTCAACATTTTGGGAAATAGGAAACTTAATATTATTTTATACAGAAATTAGCTTCAGTGATAATGAAGGCCAGTACTCTCTTGCAATAGGACAGTGAAAAAACACATTAAACTTGTCTTAAAATAATACTTAGAGATTCATCATACTGTAGCAAATAATGCTCAATCTGCTTACCTGCTGACTTGTAAAACATCCATCCACCAGCAAACGTCTCGTATTTAAGGTATTGAGCTAGAAGGGCTGCTATTTATACAAAACAATAAAGAAGCAAATATTTACAATCCATGAGGTTTTTATTGTTGCTCATTCATCAATTTAGAAGTGATTACAATAAATAAAAACATCCACAGCAGAATATAATACATTAAACCAGTTGTATAAAAAAGGCAATAGTTACTTTCAATCATAGCAGGTAAATAGAACATCTACAGAATCAAGATCCAAACTATTAGAATTAGTTCAAAGGAAAATTATACTTTCAAAAATCTTTAAAAGGAGAAACTTCCCATTTCTAGAGGAGTGTCAGATTTCTTTAATACATTATTAAGAAAAGGGCTTTTAACCAAGTTAAATAAGGTTTAAACTGATCAGCAAAAATAACAGCAACCATCAATCTGGTTTATCTTTTTAAAGGAGGCTGACACTTCCCAGCCAGAGTGTTTGCCAGTAATGGTACCAGCAAACCTGAGCCAGCTAACTCTGATCTGTTTTCCTGATTTTTTGAGAACCTCTCTGACTCTGTGTTCTTCTGCCTCTCAGATCCTGACATATCTGGTAATCAGTCAACTCCTGGAGAAAACTCTCGCTGCCTGGAACCTGCCTGTCTGCCCTCCGCCCTCAGCCCTCCGTCTGCCGCCTCTGCCCTCAGCCCTCTGCCTGCCGATCAGCCTCTGGACCCTCACGGTTCCCCCCCTGCCGGTCAGAATAGCCCCTGAACAGGTATCAATCCAAACCTCTGTTAAACAGCAAGTTTCCTGGATCCACTCTAACCCAATCATCATTCCTCCTCTAGTTGCTTCCCTTCCCGTGACCAGTCTACCGAGCCAAGCCAAGACCCAGTTTACATTTCTCTGAAAACATTGTCAATAAACCTTTTTTCCCTGTCTCTGGAGTGTTTCTGCATGTGGGTTAGAAGATTAGACTTCATTCTAATATCCACTGACCATAGCTCTAACACTGTGCCTAAAAAGTTGGAGTTTTGGTGGGCCTGGTTTCAACAACACACGTAGCAGCGCTGATTGATGCATTGCTAATGAAAGCCAACAAGACACTGAATTAACTAAACTCTTATCATTTGCAGCTGACCCCTTAAAAAATCCTCCAACAGAAAATGGATGAAATTGTAAATCTAAACATCTTTTTTTCTGTTAGGGCAACATTTATTTTTTTTTTGGCCATTGAAAATAATTTACACAGGGACTTCCGGGAAGGCAATGGAGGAGACGGACGCATAATTTTGCTGCTCCACCAGACCCACAATAAATAGCCGACAAAGTAATGAAAAGTGATAAATGAGTACTAAAATAAAAGGAAAGGGCTCAAGAGGATGGAGTTCTAGTCAAAATACGGGAGAAGAAAGACATGAAGGCTGGTAGAAAAGACGACGTTACGGCAGGCTCCAAGCAGCTAACGTTAGCCGAAGCTACACCGTTGAAAGCTACAGGAGAAGCTAGCGGGGAAACAGCGATGCTAATGGAGTTACGAAAACTACGGCAGGAAAACACAGACTCATTTCGGGACCTGAAAAGCTCTCTACACAGGGTAGAATCATCCATGGAGGACTTACAGAAACGAATGGAAGGGCTGGACAGAAGATTGACTCAAGCGGAGGACAGAGTAAGTGCAACGGAAGACCGAAGCATACAGCAGGAGAGGGCGCTGGGATACTTGCTAGAAAGGGAAGCTATCCTCACGGCTAAATGTGACGATATGGAAAACAGACTCCGCCGTAATAACATCAGGCTGTATGGCATCCCAGAGGGAGTGGAAAAAGAAGATATGGTGAACTTTGTCACAGACCTTCTGAGCACTTCTCTAGAGTTTCAGGAAGAAGTTGTCATTAAACTAGAAAGAGCACACAGAGCGTCAGGCCCAAAACGTAAAGCAGTGGTCAAAGTGTGAACAGTGCAGAGGATAAGAGACAGTGTGCAAGTTGCAGTGGTTCAGTGCAAATAGGCATTTGTGCAAAAAATGCGTTATTGAGAATAGAAATGAGATGAACAATTAAAGGGCTAAAAGTTAAAAGTTCAGCAGCATTTGATGCCCGAGCAATGTGCAATAGGTGCAGAGAGTTCGGTTTGTGGATCAAAGGTTCAACAGTCTTATGGCAGCGGGGAAGAAGCTGTTGCACAACCTGGTGGATCTGCAGGCTGGATGCTGCGGAACCTCTTTCCAGAGGGCAGCAGGGGAGAACAGTCCATGGTGGGGTGTGAGGGGTCTTTGATGATATTGAGCTGGCTCGGGACACACAGCTGTGATGAATGTCCTTAATGGAGGGAAGGGGAGCCTCCCAATGATTCCTTCTGCTGTCTCACCACCTCCTCACATTCTTCCAGTCAGAGGTTTCAGTGGAAGCCTCCACACCACAGAGAGAGACAGCTGGTCAGAACGCCTCTATGGTGCCGGAGAAGGTTGTGAGGATGGGCGTGGGGCAGGCGGCTCTCCCATCCTCCTCGCAGAAAGTGCTGCCGCCTTTTGTGCCCTCTTCACTAGAGATGACGTGGTTAATGTCCAGGTGTGAGGTTGTCCGTGATGTGCACCCCCAGGAACTTTGTGCTGTTGACCACCACAGCTGAGCTGTTGATGAGCAGTGGAGCATGGTGGGGCGGCTTCCTGAAGTCGACGCATGATCCTTCGTCTTCTCCACGTTCAGGATCAGATTGTTTTCACTGCACCAGCCCACCAGCTGCTCCACCTCCTCCTGTAGTCCTCGTCGCTGTCGCCCTCACCAGGCCAATCGCTGTATCATCCGCGAAACTTCACGCATGTGATTGGTGGTGAACCTGGGGACGCAGTCATATGTCATCAGGGTGAACAGCAGGGGCTCCAGACGCAGCCCCTGAGGGGCCCGCGTTGAGGGTGATGACGCCAGAGGTGTTCTGACCGACCCGACCGACTGAGGTCTGTTGCGAGGAAGTCCAGCAGCCAGTTTCGGCGGGTGTGCTAGCCTAGATGTTCCAGCTTCCACCAGGTGATGTGGGATGATGTGGTGTTAAACGCTGAACTGAAGTCCAGGAACAGCATCCGCATCGCGGGTGTTCTTTTCTCCTCCAGGTGGGCCAGGCTCAGGTGAAGAGCAGAGGAGATGGCGCCTCAGTGGAGCGTTTCGGCCGTAGGCAAACTGGAACGGGTCGAAAGTGTTGGGGGAGACTGGAGGCGATGTGTTCCTTTACCAGCCTCAAAGCACTTCATCATGATGGGAGTCAGTGCGACGGGCCGGTAGTCGCTGTAGCAGACTTGAGGTTTCTTGGCACTGGAATGATGGAGGCAGACTTGGAAGACAAAGGGCACTGTGGCTTGCTCCAGCGAGGTGTTAAAACGTCCGTGAGGACACCAGCTAGCTGACCTGCACACTCCTTGAGCACCCCAGGTATGTTGAGCCGACCTGGGGGCCTTCCGCTGGTTGACCCTCTCCCTAGAGTCTTCCACACATCGGCTGTGTCAAGGCAGAGCACCTCCTCTTCCTGATGTGGGACAGCCTTCACTGCTGAGTGCGATTTAGTGCCTCAAACCTCCCAAAGAAGCATATTTAGTCCGCTTAGAAGTCAGCATCAACTTCATCCACCGAAGGGTGTTGTAGTTCAGACGCCCTCAGATGCCTTGCCATTACGCTCCTGGTGTTGTTGGCGCCGTGGAACAGATGCTGGATTTTCTGGTTATGGTTCCGCTTTGCTTAACCTGATGGCACGTTCAGGGTGGCTCTAGCTGTCCTCAGTGCCTCCTTGTCACCAGACTTGAAGGCTGAGTTCGCGGCTTTAGCGCTGCGGGCTGACCTCAGTCATCCAGGGCCTGGTTGCCCGGTAAGATGGTCTTGTTGTGCTGACGCCCCTCTATGCAGTGGTTGATGTAGGCTGAAACAGTCCCGGGCGCATCTCATCAACATTGATCTTGTTGTCATATGTTGCTGCTGATTTGAACATGTCCCTATCTAGAGCATTCAAAGCAGTCCTGGAGTGCCTCCATGGCCCTCCGGCCCAGAGACCCTCACCTGCTTCACTGTAGTCTAAAGTCATGGGCTCTCAAGATCCATTATAGCCCCGTTTCTGACTTTGATGTAAAACAAAAAGTGCTATTACAAGCTTGGAAGCAAAGAAACATAAAGTACCAAGAGCAATACAATTTATTTCTCGACCATGACTACTCACCTGACTTGCAGAAGAAAAGGAAAAAGGTCAGAGAGGTAATAAAGAAAAGAACATTAAAGCCCAGTCACCATACCCAGCTAAGCTGAAACTCTTCATGAATGGGGGTACAAAACTCTTTCCCTCACTTCTAGCTGCACACTCTACACTGAAAGATCTTGGCATTGAAACATCCCTGGAGGACAGAGAGATATTGGAAGAGGAGTTGACAAGGGACGGATGGACAACCCAGGGAAAGAAGGGGAAGAGCCAACAGCAAGATACCCTACTTTGAGATCAGAGCCATTATCCATGGTGACAACAGAGAGGAGAGAGCCAATGGTCGGAGTAAGGTCCTCATGTCTACTCTAGAACTGGTTGGAAGGTAAATAAAGACAAAATCTTTTGACGAAGAACACGGAAGACAATGGACAATAATTGTAGAATAAAAGAAAGACTAGAGTAGACTTGCAGGGGAATGTCATTTATCACAAAATATTGACTTAAATATATAGATTTAGGCTATAACATAATTGTTGGTAAATAGGGCTGGGCAAAACAGTGGGGAAGGGAGAAGGAGGGAAATTGGATGAAGCAAACTTTACAACCATGGTGGTGTGAGGACACTTCGGGGACGTCCTGGAGGACCATCACCCAGGCACTTTGTGCACAACACCCAGAGAGCTTTGCCTCTCTGCCTAAAGAAGATCAGGGGTGGGGACCCCCTGACTTTGTTTGTATGGTTATGTTTATGTTCACTTCAGTTCAGGGGCAAACCACTGGGGAATTGGAAGTTCAGTTGTTTTTCATGTTCAGGAAAACTGTTTTGTTTCTTTAATGTTCTGTGTCTCTCAGCAAACAATGTTTTCTATGTTGCTATGGCTTTTGACATTACACTGATGATAGTTATTAAGCACAGTTACAGGGAAGAAACAATAGTCAATTAGGTATGTTCATAAGGAAGGAAAAAAAAAAGACCTTAAGCAATAAAAATGGATACATTAACAGTTATCACGTATAATATAAATGGAGTAAACAATCCAATAAAGAGAAATAAAATTTTGACCCAGCTAAAAAGGCTGAATTGTTCAATTGCAATGCTTCAGGAGACCCACCTTAATGAGACGGAACATAAAAAACTTAGAAGGGCGTGGGTAGGGCGGGTTTACAGCGCTTCATGCGAGGGGGGTAGGCGGAGAGGAGTCGCCATCTTATGCCATAAATCACTAGGCTTCGTTGTATAGAACACGTATGAAGACAAAAAGGGACGCTACATTTTGGCTGTAGGTACAATTAGAGGAGTGAGAATATCCCTCTTAAACATTTATGCGCCTAATGAAGATGATCTTAGCTTCTTCAAGGACATTTCAGCTCTTCTGTCAGCAAAAGCTGATGGATTTATACTAACTGGAGGGGATTTTAATTGTGTGATGAACCACAAATTGGACAAATACCCACATGAACAGAGACCGGTGCTCCAGAAGGCAAAAATTCTGCCCAGTTTGATTGAAGAAGTGGGGCTAGTGGATATATGGCGTCAAAGCCACCCCAAGGGGCGTGATTACACCTTTTATTCAAAGGTCCATGGAAGCTACTCCAGAATAGATCTTTTTTTGTCTCAAAGAGGGATGCACATAAAGTTACAAATTGCCATATTGAACCAATAACAATATCAGATCACAGTCCAGGAGTGATGACAATAAATTTAGAGAATAATACACAACCTAAACAGTGGAGAATGAATGTTTCACTTCTAAATGATCCAGAAATAGTTCAAAGAATTAAAAGAGACTGGACTGAGTATATGGAACACAATGACAATGGGGAAGTATCAGTGTCAACTCTTTGGGAAGCTGGAAAAGCTGTTTGAGGGGTAGGTTGATTTCTTTGTCATCCCAAATAAAAAGAGAACGCGATAAAAAAAGAGTGGAGTTAGAAAATCGTATACGACAATTGGAGGAGGAACATAAAAAGACTAATGATGAAACTACTTTAAAATCTCTTGGCGAACACAGACAATCACTGGATGTTTTGTTGACGCACAAAGCAGAGGGGGCATTACGGTTTGCTAATCAAAAGTATTATGAATCAGGAAATAGGGCCAGTAGGTTACTAGCATAAAGAGACAAGAAACAGGCAGATCGAACAGTGGAAAAGATAATGAATCCTCTCACAAAGAAAATTCTGTCTCAGCCTAAAGACATTGCAGAAGCTTTTTCAGCTTACTATGAGACACTTTATGACTCAGAGGAAATAGACAGTAAAATAGACAAGATTAAGAATTTGATGGGTGAAATTCAGTTACCAAAATTAACTGAAAATGATGCCAAAGCGATGATGAGATCCAATCACAATTCTTACAGAAATTGAGGTGGTCATAAAAAATTTAAAGAACAACAAAGTGCCAGGAGTCGATGGATTCCCGCCAAGGAATTTTTATAAGCATTTTAAAACTGGAGGTCACCCCCTTATTGGCCAAAGAGTATTTAATTATGCCCTCACGAATAAGGACCCCCCAAAGCAATGGTCAGAAGCAATAATATCCATAATTCCCAAAGAGGGCAAGGACCCCATAAACTGCTCGTCCTACAGGCCAATAAGTTTGCTCTGCTGTGATTTAAAAATTTTAACTACAATACTGGCAAACTGAGTTTCAAAAATGTATCCACACAATAATTAAGCCGGACCAAACAGGGTTTATAACGGGACATTTAGGGATAAATAATATTAGGAGAACCTTGAATGTGATCTCTGTGGCGAGACAGAAACAGGATCCTTCAATGCTTCTCAGCCTTGATGCTGAGAAGGCATTTGATAGGGTGGACTGGCAGTACCTGAAACACACACTGGCAAAATTGGGATTTCATAGAGACTTTATGAATTGGATTAGTGTGCTATATTCTGGACCCACATCCATAGTAAGGGTGAATGGATACTCCTCAAAGAAATTTGGTTTAAAAAGAGGAACTAGGCAGGGATGTCCTCTTTCACCTCTACTATTTGCTATCAGCATTGAGCCCCTGGCAGAAAGAATACGGATAGACCCTAGAATTCATGGAGTAACAGCAGGTGGAGTCACCCATAAAATCTCACTATATGCTGATGACATTATTTTGTATATCTCTAATCCTCTGTGCTCAATCCCTAGACTTATGACTAGTTTAAAAGACTTTGGAGAAATCTCCGGCTATAAAGTTAATGAAACCAAGTCAGAAGCTATGATGTTAGTGGGAAAATGGCCTACAGATTTAGATAAAGAGGTCACCTTCAATTGGTCCAAGAGGGGATTCAAGTATTTGGGTGTGACGATTACACCACAAACCTCACAACTATTTAATGGAAATTTTAGTAGCTTAATCACACAAATAAAATCAGACCTGTCTAGATGGGAGATTCTCCCGCTGTCCTTTTTGGGCAGAATAGAAACAGTGAGAATGAATATACTCCCACGATTAATGTATCTATTTCAGGCACTTCCTATTTGGATACCTGCCTCCACTTTTAAAATTTTAGATAAAATTATTAATAACTTTATTTGGCAAAGGAGGAAAGCAAGAATCAGACAGAAGTTACTGTTAAGCCCAAGAAGAAAAGGTGGCCTTGGTTTGCCTAATTTGAAATTGTACTATTGGGCAGCACAACTTAGCGCGGTGGTCCAGTGGCTTGTGCAGGATGAGGAGACGAACTGGATTGGTCTGGAGAACAATGCTTGCCCACTGGTACCTCTTGAAGCCATGCCATTTATGGAGGTAAAAAATTGGAAGGATTTAAAAATTGAAAATGAGTGGATTAATTGTACATACAGAGTCTGGTCTCTAGTGAGGAAGAAAATAGGAGCACCTTTAACTATATCACGCATGATAAAAATAGCCAAGATTACTGACTTTTTTCCAAACAAGTTAGATACGGGTTATCAGAGATGGGCTCAGAAAGGATTAATAAGAATTAATCAGTTATTCAGTGGAGAAAATATTAAGACCTTTAAGCAATTACAGGACAAATATGGATTATGCTCAAAAGATTTCTATAAGTATTTACAATTAAGAGATTATCTTCTATCACATAAAGAATGGCCTAAATTGAAACAAAATACTTCACCTTTGGAAATATTTTTGATAAAATGTGTGGAGGAAAATAATAAGAGGAAGATCATATCTAATCTATATAAACATTTACAAATGCATTTCTCTGACAGCTCTATAGACATAAAATAAAAGTGGGAACTTGAAATGAATATTGTTATTGAAGATGAGGAGTGGGAGGAGATTTGTGAGAAAGGTTTTAAGATCACCCACAGTCCAAATTGGAAAGAACTTGACTGGAAATTAAAAATGAGATTCTTCAAAACACCTTTCAGTATTTCAAAATACGACAGAAATGCTACAAATATGTGTTGGAGGAATTGTAGTCAGATTGGGGATCACACTCACATTTTTTGGGACTGCCCAGTACTGATTCCATTCTGGCAGGGGGT
>JAGKQL010005664.1:0-10835 GCA_018398635.1 Cyprinodon brontotheroides
TTTGTAAGACATTTTGTTTTACATTTGAAATCAGTGTCTTTTTTTTTCATGAATACCAGAAGTTATTTGCAGAACATACATTTTGGCTTGTACATCTCTGAACTCTGTCACCATTTTCTTCCAAAAATTGACCTTTAGGTGCATTTTGGTTTTTCATTACAAATTCAAGAATGTACGATATTGTTTGTGCAATTTTTGAAGGGAATGTAATAATCGTGGCACTGGGGCTGGCCTATCTGTCCATTCTGCACTCCTGCTCAGCTCCACCTCACCTGCAATCAGCTCTAAACTGGTTTCACCTGTTTCCACCTGCTTATAAGCCCCGTTCAGCTCAGCAACCAGTGCCAGATCGTCTCAAACCCACCGGTGAGAACCTTCCAGCCACTCTTTTGCAACCCTGTCTGCTGCCCAACCTGATCTGCTTTCTGTTACCGAGCCTGCCTGTCCCTGTTTTGCCTCTGTCTGTTTAACTGAAAAACTGATCGGATCAGTCTCTGGATCCTTTGTGGATCTCTGTGTTGCACTACATTGTCGCTCATTTGACGGAACTACGCAGCTCTGAAGACACACCCCTCCGGCATAGGTTTTAAAACCACTAGCTTCCCATATTAAAGTCCTATTTTGCTGGTGGTTTGTTCCGCTCAGAGCTAGGCAAAGCGCTTCTAGTTGAAAGCTACGCTACGTAGGAACCAATACCCTTCTGGAGAAGTCTGCGCTCGCTGGACGGAGTCAGACTGCCTTTTTCCTGTGATTCAGAAAGAGCTGAATGCAGTGTTTTTATTCTTCCTGCGATTATAACCGAGTTGGACGCAGTGTATCCTGAACCCTGCTTCAGCAGAAACAGAGGAGAGTTAATCCAGCTATGCTAACCGCCAAAAAATGTTCGCCAAAGTAGCCATTAGAAGCCCCCCACACCTTGACCGCCTGAGACGGAGATACAGACCAACGCCAAGGAATTGCTGCTACAGGCTGCAGCTACGAGCTAACTACCGTAGCTAAAACGGGAGATGTTGTGTGCTACCGTGAGTTATAAAATTAACCTACTTTGCAAACCGCCTCTTATTGTTGCATCAGATTGATCTAAATCTCTTTGAGTTGCTGTTCGACAAACGGACTGGACCGAAGACCGCCCTGTAGAACACTGAAACCGAGGCCTTCACTCCACTGACCAAACAGTAACTGCATCCTTCCCTCTCCTTCACATCAGATGCTTAATAAGTTCTCTGCTTGGGTGAACTACAGGTAGAATAGATAGTCGTGCTGGTGTTTTAGTTTGAAATAAGCTTTCTGATTCAACTACTGATGGTTAAACGTTTAACTCAATGCTAATGCTCATCACAGACCGAACGAGTCACATGTTGCTGAAGCTAACTGCTAAATTGTGAGCTTACTCTCTCCTTGTTTCAGTTGGACCCGACCAGAACCAAAACACCTGGGGGCCAGCTAAGCTAACTGGTCTTTCAGCCTCATCATCCACAGTCTGAATTGAACACTTTTCTACTGTGGTTGGCACAGAGCCCTGATTGGGAGACATCAAAGCAGCTGGTTATTGTAAACATAAAAGGAAAGCTCTGCATGTTTATCTGTTGAAGCACACATTTTTTCAAAAATCTTACAGATGTTTCGACAACAATGGTTTGTTGAAAAATCTGAGTTGATGGTTTATTCCTCCCTGTAAGATCTGCAGAGAACAGTCTGGTGGAAAAATTGGATTGTATAAAGAATTAGACTTTATATTTTATTGGCCTGTTTGTACAACTCTCAGATTCTTTTCCATGCATTGATTTACCAACCTTGCATGAGACTTCACAATATTTTTGACAGGGCTTCCTTGCCTGTGGTTGTTTTTGTAGGTGGGCGCGAAAGCTCTTTGCCTGGTACCTCTCTGGTGTTCCTGCAGACACCATATAATTGCAGGTGTATGAGTAAAAACCCAGCCGAGGCCTTCTTCACTCCAGTACTTTCTGGTGTTATTATTAGTTCGATGCCTAATGTTTTCAGAGACACTTCCTATGTTACACCACCAGCCAGCCTTTCACCTCTGCACATCTGCTCTCCCTGCGTCTAGCAAAAAGAGTGCTGCTGAATCTCCTTATTTTTTCTTCCCAATTCTCACTACTGGTGGGGTATTATTAAATTATGCAGCAGCCACTTGAGCTCCCTAACACATACTGCTTTTTTCTTTGCCTGGTGGGAAATGTATTGGCTTGGCAGTTTAACTCATAGCTGTGTGATGTGGAGCCGCCTCCAATTGGATTTGACGGTTAAGGATCTTTATTTTACGCCATGTTTTGGTAGATGTGCAGCAAAAAGTCTCTCCACAGTGCAGCAGAGGCATGCGGGGGATAAAAGACGACGTAGTTTTTCTGTCCACTGGAAAGGGAGATTACAGAGATAAGTGTCATTACCAGGCAGCCTGTGATCAAAGCCAAACTCTTTCCATTTCATTTAAATCTTCAAATGGCTGGTGACAACGCTTACTGATGGTAGCTTCTCTAACTCACTGCTTAGGATCGATACTCATCTCAGTTTGAGTGTCTGTTCTCGGTGCTTGGGTTTTTTAAGTCACCAGAAAGAAAAAGACGTTATCAGTATGGCTGATTGCTGCTGTGGAGAACTTGTTATAAAGACTTTAACATGAGTGCCAGAAGAAGGCAAAACGGCACTGGAGCTTACTGCATAGGATGTCTAGCTGATAAGGGGATATATTTCTTCGCATGAACTACCTCATTGTTGTCAGACTCCATTAATTTCAGGCGCTCAGATGAATCAAGGGTGTCCTGAATAGATACAGCCAGTGTGACGCTGTAAGGCCATTGAACATAGTAATATGTCCAAGAAAACCATTCCAGGAAGTAAACATTAAGCAACTGAAGATTCAGACTCAAAGAAATGAAATAATTATTCATAATGTATCTCCAAAAAAACACCTTACAAATAACTCAAGTAACCTCTTTCTAAGTGGGGCATTTTTCGTTTGTTTTATCTGTTAAATATCTCTAAACCTTTTCCACTTGTTTTAGGAATCGTAATAAAGACTATTAAAGATTATTTGAATTTTTCATCATTAATGTGACATACATTGAAAACAAAAACAAAAAGGACATAACTAATATCATAGATGGATATACATATTTTTTAAATCGTATAATTCTAGAGTAACATAAATACTTAAGAAAAAGAGCTTTTAATTCTTTTATGTACAACAATTTATAGAAAACATATGATGCTAACATCATTGCTCATCTTTTTGATGGAGGTTTGCAGATTTTAAAGCTTACAGTAGCTATTTAGCTTCAGTTAAAGACAGATTAAACACCATGGTAAGATCAAAACATCCATCTGTGGCCTCCAGAAAGAATATTGTAGCAGCTCATGACCAATCTTCTTTCATCTTCTTTCTGTTTTTTCCTTACAGAAGTCGCCACAATGAGTTTATCTGTCTGTAAAAAGGGATTAAAAAAGATTGCTGCATTAGACCAGGCCTCCTCAATTATGGTCTTAGACCAAATAATCAGGTCATTAGCAGGACTCTGAAAAACTTGACTGGCAGCTGAGGAGGTGTTTAGCAGTTTGATTCAGTTCAGGAAGCAGCTGAACACATCTAAAATCTGCAAGACACCTGACCTTGAGGGCTGGAATTGAGGAAATATTAATTAGACAATGGAGACTCTTGACAAAGATAACTATTCATAAAAGCTGGTGCCGTGATTTAACTAGAATTGCACCAATCTTTTGAAAAATATTGCCCCAAATATTGTGAAGTGTCCTAATTGATTGGGAAATATCCACTAGTGTATGAAAATACCCTGTGCCAAGCTAGAACTGCATATTTTCACATTTACCAGAGATTTCTCTTAGGTTTCTCTTGAGTACAGAAGCCAAACTTTAACACATAAGACATCTATTGAGTCCTCTATTGCCTCAATTCTTTATAATTCTTTATTCTTATTCTTTATAAATGGAATGTATTCTCTTGAAAATTAAATTGTTAGCATCCTCCTGAAACTTTCTACATTATGATCAACAGCTCTTAATTTGTGTCCTGTTGATAGTACTGACAGTTTCTATGAAGCTCATAATTTCTTCACATTAATTAAGTTCCTGTATTCTTTTCCCCAATGCTGGCTTCTTCCATTTTCCTTTTTATGTTCCGTTGCCTCTATTCTCTGCCACCTTCTTTATATTTTTGTCTGAATATTGTTCTCTCTGCTTCTATTTGGTCTCCTTGTGCATAAGCATTTCTTTAAATTTATCACTGAAACAGCCTGACTTAAGTTCTGCTCTGTGATTGAATCCTTTCAAATCCGACATGACAGTCAGATTTAGAGGAAATCACCTCTGTACATCACCCAGTTTTGTGTCCCATTTTGTACCAAACTCCAAATACTATCCTTTTTTTTATGGATGTATGCATTGACTCTGTTAATCTAAAAAGGAAGGAGACAAAAGACCAATGTAGGTGTTGAATGAAGAACAGTTAATATTTCAAACTTTATGGTTTGACGTAACCCTAAAGCAAGATTATTTTCCCTACCATGCCTTATTGTGGGTACATTTAGATCATTTAGTGATGCTCAGTGCTACTTTTGTGTGAAATATACATTTTTTAATTCTAACACTCAAGTTTGGCTTATCAGACATATCTAAAAAACAAGGTTTGGAGTATATATATCCAGTCACAGTATAAAACCAAGCTTTATTTGTTATTTCTGCTATGCTAGTCTAAGTGTGCTTCAAATGACATTTTGCAGAAAAAGAAAACATCTATAAATATAATTTTTATTACAAAAAGGAGACTCCAGATTATCCCAAATGTCCTTCTCATCTCCATGTCAGTTTAAACATGAATTGCTCATGTGAAACTACTATTTGAAACTACTGTATGGAAAAGATGACCCAAACTTATTTTCTCAATATAAACACAATTATTGGTTCAGGCCCTTTGGAAATGTAAAGACTTCCTCTGACCAAGAAGTAGGCCTACCCAATAAATAATCAATCACTAGAGCCCTGTACATTAAGTCAGATTTAACACAAAGAGCTGTGCAAAACAGAAAGACAACAATTAGGCACTATCAAATGATCCAATCAAGTAAGCAGACAATAAAAGGAGTAATTAATGTTAATAAAAGAACGAAGGATTTAAATTTAAAAAATCCCATAGATGTCTAAAAGTTGTTTAATAGTGATGTCAGCAAAAAAACATTTCATTGCCCTACCTTCACGTGTGTAAGCGTCTCTTCATACCAACTGTTAAATACAGAAGATCATCATTGATGTTGTGTGCCTTATAGGTCCTATAAGTCATGGGTTCCATCTCACAGTGTATGGCCTAATGAATTATTTGAAATACTGGGACTTGAAAATCTGGTGCTCTTCAAAAATAAGCATACTTAGTGCTTTGTAGGAGGATAATGTTTCAAAGAAATAAAGAAGTAGTTTGGAGAAAAATCCACGAGAAGGCCAGTAGCTGGAAGTTGGAGGGGATTTTGCTGCCATTTGTCTGGCTTTGGACTGGGGAGGGCCATTTTGAATGGCAGCCACTGTAACTCTGCCTCTTGAGGCTTAGTTAAAACATGAGTGTTCTTTTTCCCAATAAAAAGAAAAACCCTCAAATTATAGAGTGGTTGTTTTTATATAGAGTTGTCTCTTTTTTTTGCTATTGTAACATAGCTTAATGCACATTTTGACTATGAATAATAACATGCTTGTGTATTTTTTTCGCCATACTGTATATGTGTCGTTAGATGCAGGAATGGATAATTCAGCGCAAGAAAGTAAAATCCTTGCCTAGTTTTCCTTCATTCTATTCACATATCCAGGTTATCGGCTCCCAGTCTGTGTTGTAGAGCTGGAAATGCAGAGATTGGAACTAATCTCTGCATAGAGTTTATACTATGTGGACCTGGATTATCCACCTCGGATTAAATGTAACATTTTAAAATCTGTTCTGATCTTGGATTTACCCTACACTCTTCAAGATGATTTTTTTTTATTGCCTTATATTTACTGGGTAGATTCAATCTCTTGCTTTTGTATTCAACCTAAAAATATTGAAGAAAAGTCTCCAGCTTACAACCAGCCTGGATAAGCCTCAGCAATAAAAACAAGAAAGGTTTGGATTTTTTCTCTCTGAGATGAAGATTAACACTTTAAATAGTCATTATATTCATCTTTGGGGTAGTTAACCGTGTGTTGTTTTTTAATCAAGCATATTTAATAATGAAACTCTTTTGAATGAAGTTTGTGAATGAAGAATGAAGTTTTTGTATTGCTTTTGTTAAATATTAAGATTAAAAAAAAGTAAACTAATTCTAAGTTCCATCCATTTTACCCCTAGAGGCCAGTGCGATCTCTGGCAGTTTATGGGTTAGAGGCGGGGTACACCCTGTGGACAGGTTGTCTGTCTGTTGCAAGGAAACAGAGACACACAAAGACACACAACCTTGCCGCGCAAAGACTCACACCTAAGGACCATTTCATAGAATCAATCCATCTAACAGTCATGTATTTGGGCTGTGGGAGGGAAGCCTGAGTATCTGAGAGGAGCCCATGCATGCAGAGACATGCAGCTTTCCATACAGAAAAGACCAGGCAGGAATCGAACCCAGAACCCTCTAGAGTGCAAGCAATAGTGCAGCCAACTAATTCGTTTAAAAAGGAAAACATATCCCTTAAACAGTCATTAAGAAACCATTTGTACATTATTTTTATTTGTATTTCATAGTGGCAGCAGTGCCCAGATGGCCATATCACTTTCTTGGACCCGACACTTAACTTGGCTGTATGAGCTTTATGGTTGAGCGGTTTGCAATCTTTACTATGAATGCATTCATTGATATACGAACATCTAGCAGGATACCAAGAACTGCTCAGTCAAAGCATTAATGTTTTTGAAATATAAGTTTAAATGAAACAGCCACCCATGATATTTAAATCTATTCCTATTAAAGTAACATTTTCCTTAAGTTATCTTTCTGGTTGAAATGTAGATTACCTCCAAAGTTTTTTTTCTTTGTCTTGAGTCATGAAAGTATTTTATAGCTGTCATAAAGAAAACAATTTACATTCATTTTGCGATGATGACGATGGCTTTGCAACAAGATAAGCTTGACTGCAGAGCAGTTTTGGTAGATGGGATGTGAAATGTGAAATTCAGATATATAGTATCTCAGGGCTGCAGGCAGCACAGATGGAGGATGAGGGATGAGAGGCAAAATGCAAGTATCTTTCAGTGTGAGTGCTTGTGGGCAGCTTAAACATGTAGCATTTTTTTAAGAGGAAAAAAGATGTAGTGATGAGCATGCAATGTGTATTAGGTTTGAAATTTTTTAGCAGCAGGCAGAAAGAGGAAGACTCTTTCTTTTCTTTGAACGCAGGACAAAATCTGAAAGCCTCACATTTTTACCACCTAAGACGTCTGATCCTTACCTAATTAGATAGATCAGCCAATAGTCCTATTTATAGCAAAAGAAGGGATGTGTGTATATTTTGTTGATATATAGATGTGTGTATTTTTTGAAAATGCATTGGGCATTCATATAGTCATTGTTTTGTTGTTTTTTATTGCTTAATTACACATTAATTAAATGTACACAAAAATATTGTGAACCAGCCAGGATAAAATGAAGAACATACTCACAGTCTTGTTTAGCTCCTAGAGTCAGTGCTTTCTAGAATCATCTTTTGGTGCATTTTCAAGTGTCTTATCTTTCTACAGGCTTTATTCATTTATTAAGAGTTTACTTTATTATTTTTTGCAACAAAAAAAAGCATGAACTCTGTAAGAACAAATAGAGTGTCTGTGATTTCTAGTTTTTTGTCCTTGACAGATTATTTTAATTAGATTATTAATCATAACTGTACTTTGATCAGACTGTTTTAACACACTAATATGCTTTCTTCTATTTTTTATAACTGCCTGTAGGTTTAGGGGAGATGGTCCTCAGTTTCCCATCAATATTGCCCTGTAAGTGGTTCCATGCATCCTCTGATCAGCCTCCCTGTCCCTTATGAAGAAAAGCATGCCCACACCATAATCCTCCCATCCTTAGTGTTTACGTTGTGGATTTAGGGGCATTAAGAGATATCAACTCCTGTACCTTTCACTCACAAATTTGCTGCTTCTTTATGCCCCTTTTGGTCAGACTGAATTGTGCAAAAAGCCCATTGCTCACTCAGCTCCCTTTCTACTGGATCTTGCTTCATAAAACTTTTAAATGAACTTAGCTCACTGAGTGCTTTAACTTCTAAAATAAAAGTTCTCAAGGCTGATTCCATAACATGTACCTGTTTTCTTAATTTGTTGTTGTTGTATTTAACTTTGAATCATCTTCGTTCCAGTTTTTGTCCAGGACCCTCTTAAACAACAGGTATTTCATTTCAATGGGATCATCTTGGTTGATTAAAGATTAAACAGACAAAAAAAGGGTAAGGTTGCATTGTTGCTCACCAAACACTGGCATTTGCATATAGGCAAATAAGGAGGTTTTTGTTTAACCTGAAACCTTCATTTACACTTTTTCTCTGTCCTTTGCATCCCTTGGAAAATAAATTAATATGACTTGCTTTTTTGTTTATGGCTTTCTTGTCACCATTCTTCCATAAAAGCTGTATTCTATTTCACTTTAGGTAGACAGTTATGTCTTGGCAGCTAAGCCATTGTACCATCTTCTTTCCATTTCAAATGATGGACTACAGCGGATTCTTAGATGTTCAATGCTGGATACATAGTTTAATAACCAAACCCTCTCTCATGCTTCTCTACAACTGTTCACCATGCTCCTTTTCTAAGGTTCTCTAACAAATATCTGAAGCCATGTCATAGTAGGTGGAATTATGCTAAGATTAAAATGGACTCTATTCAGAGCTGCACAGTGGGACTGTTGCCTTGCGGCAAGAAGATCTTGTGCTTTGATTCCCAGAGTTTGCACATTCTTTCTGGGCACTTCAGGCTTCCTCCTAACAAGGTTGTTAGGTTGTTAGGTGTCTTTACCCATATGTATGTGTGCATAGTTGTGTGTCTCTATGCTTCCCAGTGTTGGCGGAACTAAAGACAGATTTTGGTTTCATGACCATTTTTGATGGTCTTGCTTTGTCTTGGACTTGTTAATAAGGACTCAGGATTTTATTTGAAGACCAGTCCATCTCCATGCTCCACTGGGCAACTATCAAGTTGCTCTGTAAAGGCAGCTACCAGTACCCAGTGCTACAGGTGAAGACACAGGAAATATTCTGCAAATATTGTTTTCCTCGGCTATGGGTCGGATGCTCCATCGCATTCCCTCGCTCTCATCTTAGAATCACATTTTAAGATGCAGGTACAGCTTCTGTTTGTTTTCACTTACAGACACCCAACTCTGTGTTCTTCTGCTTTGATGTGTGCTTAAAAACCAAGAAGTTCTTCCAGGGACCTGCTGTTTATCTTTGCAAAATGATGTTGTGACTGATCCAATAGGCATTGTTAAGAGAAGGCTGCACTTTTCTTTATTGTTTTTTAGAGCAGTCTTGAGACTGATGTGACCACCAGGTGTGAATACTAGGTGTGTCCACCCTTATGCCAGTTAAGGGTAGTTACTTAGAACAGAAGATGCTTCTGTAAAACCTCAACTCCTAAATAAATCCTGACCCGAACATTTTGAACTCAAATCTAAATAATACACAAGAAGTATGTAAATAGTAAAGACTGGAAGGAAGCTTGTATGGAAAGTCAAAAATTGCCATTACAAATTCAAAAAAATTCAAAAAATTGAATTTCAGTGTTAATTGATATACATCCATCTAATTAATGAAATTATATTAATCCTAAATAAACATTTGGACCTAAATGAAACATAAAATTGCTGCGGTTTTTTATTACACATTGGTTATTTGCTGTACATATTTATCATCTCTGGTTTACAAATTAAAGTCTGTCTCTCTTCTCATAAAAGTCAGTCAAATGTGATCTAGATCTGAATGAGGGCTCATTGACGTTTATTATCTGTTTTAGCAAAGTTACAAAAACAAACAGACAATAGAGCCAGTAGCTAGCAGACACAAGTGGACTTGATTTAAAAGGGCCTTTTGATATATTTTTGGCAAATCCAATCTATCGAGCATATCAAAAATCATACATAAAGTTGTTACTGTAATATTACTGTTCAAAACCAGGGGTCATGGATTAGGGGACCATGTGGGCGGGATCCGGACCAACCTGTTGGCCAATCTGGACCCAATCTGATTTTAAAAACATTATACAGTACCAAGATGTTGTCCCACCGGCAGTGTCTAATTTCACTTGTCCCCGCCTGTCCCGTAACGGTAAAGCCTCCAAAGCCGCATAGGACTAGGCTACTTTTAGACACAGAGAAAAACCCGGCAGGCTCGGGCGATGGAAAAGAAGGAGAAGACTATGAGAAAAAAGAGAGCAGAGAAAGTGTAGACTGCCAAGAACTGCGATGAACTGGTGACAGAAAAGTGAAATGCTATGCTGAAAGATGACCCTGCACATTTTGAGTAAGTTTGGCTCAACCTACTGCCATGAAGCAGGATTCCCCACCATGACCATAATCACAAATAAATATCGATTCAGGCTCAAAATGAGCACCAGTGGTGTGGTGGGCAGCACTGCTGCCTTGCATCAAGAAGGTTCTGGGTTTGATTCCCGGCCGGGGGTCTTTCTGTATGGAGTTTGCATATTCTCCTTCTGCATGTGTGGGTTCTCTCTGGGTACTCTGGCTGCCTCCCACAGTCAAAAAACATCACTTGGGTTGATTGACTTCTCTAAAAGTTCTCCTTAGGTGTGTGTGTGTGTGTGTGTGTGTGTGTGTGTGTGTGTGTGTGTGTGTGTG
>JAGKQL010005665.1:0-10926 GCA_018398635.1 Cyprinodon brontotheroides
TGAAATAAAAAGAATCTAATCTGAAGCAAAACAGAAAAGGATTTTCAAAATAAAAAATATATATATATATTTGGAACAATTTTTTTTCCACTATAAAAACATTTGAAACTGAAACAATAAGGATAAACTGCAAAGTTATTTGGAAACGGAAAAATAGAGAAAAGGATAAAAAAAATAAATAATAATTTTTCAAAATAAAAACAATATTTGGAACCAAAAAATAAATTTTTAAAGTGTTTGAAACTAAAAAAAAAAAAAAAAAAAAGAATAAACGAAAAAGTTATCTGGAAAGGAAAAAAGATTTGAATCTGAAAAACGAAAGACAGAGAAAAGGATTTTAAAACAAGTATTTTTCAAAATAAAAAAAAATTATTTGAAACAAAAATTTGTTTTTTAAACTATAAAAGTGTTTGAAACTGAAAAAAAAAAAAAAAAAGGATAAACGAAAAAGTTATCTGGAAAGGAAAAAAGATTTGAATCTGAAAAACGAAAGACAGATTAAAGGATTTTAAAACAAGTATTTTTCAAAATAAAAAAACTATTTGTAACTAAATATTTTTTAACTATAAAAACGCCTTGAAACCGGAATAAAATTGGCGAATAAGCGGAAAACACTAAAAGTTATTTGAAGGAAAAATATTGTTAAATATAAAACAAAATTGGTGAGAAAGTGGAATTTAAAATCTGGAGGTTTTTCTAACGGCACCCAAGGCGAAACAAAATGTTTGAAGGTAAATAAAAAAAAAAAACATTCCTATTAGCATAGAGTGTCAAAATCAATGATACTTTAAAGACATTTCTAGTTCCCGCGGCCCTGAATGCAACAGCAGGGGAATATTAGTCCGCGAGTCCTGATCCCATATCGGCAAATTAAATAAATATCTGAATATCTGCCCTCATCTAGCGTGGAATTGTTTCCGCGCTGATACAAACCCTGCATCCATCAGCGTTAAAGCTGACACCCAGCGTTTTCAAAGCGTTCCCTAACAACACTAACTGTTGGGAATCAGATGTTCAAAGTTTACTAAAGGAAACTACAGACTTGCTCAGTGTGAGAAAAGGCGTCATCCATGAGGATGGACTCAATTTCCAAGATTTGGAACAAATTGTGGCCCTAATTTAGCCCCATACATGGGTGGTGTGTTTGGGTCTTCTTGAACGGGTGTCCGGCCGCTGGACTTCTGCACCGCCTGGATGACGGACTTGTAGATGCGGAAGGTGATGGTGACGCTATATAAGAGCCAGCAGCAGGTAGGATCACGCCGGATGACGCCGAAGGCCGCCAGCGACAGCAGCAGCAGCAGCTTACAGGTCAACACCACGCCAGACTCTTGGGGTCCCGCCAGTGAATCAGGTCGTGGACTGCAGGAGAGCTCGAGGGGGGTTAGGATTCTTCCAGTGGACGCCGTGAAGTTGGGCTGGTTCTGTGTGGCTGCGTGTCACATGACCTGCTCTGGACTAATCAGGTTACAGCTGGTTTCATCCCCACAGAACGCACCCAGACCAGCGGTAAAATGATCAACCAGCCAGAAAAACAACGATGCTAACGCTAGCAGAGCTTTTGTTCATTATAGGCGATGCGTTCAAGAACTACAGGAGCGTTTCTAAGCAACTGCTACAGAAGAATTTCAACATTTTGGTCCAGTTTCTTCAATATTTCCAAAAATAAAAAAGATTTTTATTAATTTAAATGTCTAATCAATTATTTAAAAAGCAGCGGCATGATTAGCATGAATCTCCCCACTGGGGGGCAGTAAAGGTCAGCATGATAAATATTGGCTTTATTAGGCAGAAGGAAATCGTTTCTTTAGCTCTGGGATAATTAGTAAACCCCAATTTTCCCCAAAAAAATCAAAACAAAAAATAACCCCTAAAGGAGAAGCCACTCCCCCCGTCAGTCGGCCATTTTGCCCTCAGCGTTTAGGAAGGGAACATGTGGCTGCTTGGTATTTTCTGCATCTGAACACAAAACAAGACCAAACCAAGTTGAACAGCAGCTGCAGCAGAAGGAAGCAGCTTTAAATGGAGGAGCCATGGATGAGTGTTTGCAACGCCTGAGTTTAAGAAAACAATAATCTACTGTAAAAAAGACGAGGCAATGTTTACATCTGACAGAACGGGACCACAAAGGTCTCCTCCCAGCATGCTTTGCTCTCTGCACCCACAGGGAAGCAGCCAGAGTTCAATAATCCTCCTCCTTCTTTCCCTCTCAGCCTCGCTGCGCTCTGCCGAGGCACAGCGGCCTACTTTCCCAGAGTTCTCCCTTTTAAATATAGAAACTGGCAAAAACATGGCTGCAGTGCTGAGTGCAAAGCGGCAGGAGGCGAAGGCCGGCGAAGCTCTCCGCTCGTTTCCCATTTCAGCGCCGTTGCTGCAGGCGGCATTTTTTCAAAGCAGCTTGGATCAAATCTTCTCTAATGGATGGAGAGAACAACGAAGGAGCGATGAATGAAATCGCTTTCACAGACAGATTCAACTGCTGACCATAGGATCGCATGATTCACTGGTATGGAGCTAAATTGGTGCCATAAAGTTTGGTGAAAAAATTTGTTTTGAGACTGGAAAAAAGTTACTTTTTAAAAATTAAAAAGTATTTTTTATCTTTCTACATTTTTATCTTTCCTAATTTTAAGAGACAGCCTCTATTAAACGGTCCAATTTTTTTTTATCATGGGCTTTCAAAAGCTTAGATGATATGGGATGTGGACCAATAAGTGTTGAGGGAGCCTGGATCATATATTCCCAGCTGTTGCCTTCAGGAACTGTGGGAAATAAAAATCTTTTAATAACATCATATATATTTTATGTTTATATTACAGGTTTAAAAAATATATAGTGCTTAAAACTTGTAAAGTAATTTAAAGGATTTTTATGTAGTTTTAAATATTTAATAATTTGAAAAATATTACACTTTTTAAAGATGTTTTTTAAATCAGTTCTCAAAAGTAAAAAAAAAAAAGTATTGACTTAGACTTTGATTTATTTGTCAATTTGTTTACAAGCACAGAGTAAAACAAAAATAAATTTTGTTTAGAACAGCTCTCTAGGTATTGTATTAAAGACTCGGAAAGTAGATTTAACCATTTCTATCTGGTTTGAAATGTTTATTAATTTGGAAAATATTTCAGTTTTAAAGATGTTTTTTAATATGGGTTCCCGCGGGTCCTTAAAAAGTCATAAATAGGATTATTTTTATTACGATTCATTTTTGTAATCTAAATAAAACATTAAAATTGACTATTTTTATTTTTCATTAGAAAAAAAAAAACGACTCGACATTATTGGTTCCGTCCCGATAGCGGAACCAATAAAGCGTTGTTGCGGCCGGGACATTTGGGAGATGCGCCATTAACTTTTTGTCTGGAAAATATGAGCAATTTGAAACGTTGGTGCAAAGGTTTATGTTAAAATAAACTAGGGATGCACGATATAATCGGCCCCCTATCGGTAATATCGGACTGAATATCGGACATCGGCCACCCCACCGATATTTAACCCGATATTTGATCAGCTTCTGAGTTTCTAGAGTCTAAAAAATAAAAAATACTACTTCTTCTTCTTCCTCAAAAACTTCTTTTTTACAGACTTAAAAACTTCTAAAGACGAGGGAAAAAATATTGATCCATTAAAATATCCCAATATCTTCCTATGCTGATATATTGCCATTTAAAAACACCATATCAATCTCTTTTACTAATGAAATATTGCTATATGTCATCGTTATGCTACGAAATCCCCCGAAAATTCACCAAATGTTGCCATATTTTTATATGTTGATATATTGACGCGGTATCGATCTATTTTACTTACAAAATCTCACAAGAATTTGCCAAATATCACGAGAGTTTGTAACAGAACGATGAAATTTCACCAGATTTTGAAAGTAAAATAGATCGATACCGCGTTTTTAAAAATCTATTTGATATCAGCATATGAAAATATATTTGAGTTTATTATTTTTCAAAGTGTCAGAAATGGAGAACAAAACTGCTATTTTCAATGACTACTTATTTTTGTCCAGCTTTAACATCGTATCGGTATCGGTTATCGGCTACATGAAGTTTTAAAATATCGGATAATCGATATCGCCAAAATCCCACATCGCATCCCTAAAATAAACCTTTTGGGTAAAGTTGAGAAAAGCAGGTTTTTCTTGTAAATTTGGTCTTAAATTTTTATTTCAAATTATTTTAAAAAGTCTTAAAGTCTTAAATTTAACTTGCCTTATGCTGCTGTAGGAACCCTGATAAACAGTTCTCAAAACATAACGTTTAAAAAATAAAAATAAACATGAAGCTGAATTAGCTCAAGTACCACGATTAAAGATGTAACCATAAAACAGCTAATATCATCTCCCCATAAACAGACAGTCTGGAGTGTTTCAGAACAGGACCTCCGCTCTAAAATCTGTTACTAGCTGTGATCACAGAACAGAACCAGAACCAGAACCAGAACCAGGACAGACGTATTTAAGCCATGAAAACCGATAGAAATCCTAGAACAGAAAAAAACAAACGTCCATCTTTGCTGCTCTACAGAATGAGCGGTGATGAAAATGAAACTTGAAGCTGCTGGTCTCTGGTTGCGCGCTGAGTCAGCCGTCCGCTGAATGTGTCAGGATGACCCTCTGCATACCGCCCGCCGTGTGAACGCAGAGGGAACGGGTCCCTCGCTCACCACAGCCAAACATGTTGGGAGAAATTCATCGATCCGATAAGCCGAGGAAACAAACTGATCCTCCCTGGAAGCGAAGGAAGAAACGGCCACATCAGCTAGGAACCATCCGTCCCCTTGGATGGCATCTTGTTGAAAAGCCTGGGTATAAAATGACGGCACCAGAATAACTCTGCACCAAGGCCGCGCTCTCAACTTTGATTTTCTGCTCCGTGCGAACGCTGCAGCCAGAAACCCGACCCGGGGATTGACTGTACCCTACCACTTTCAGACCTCCTCCACTGAGCCGCCATGTTTAAAGCCTAAACCAGGAGAGGACCACTGGCGAGCTGGAAAGGTCAAAGGGCAGGAGGGGGTCATGGGCTCGGTTTACTGAGGATCACTTAATCAGCCTTAGTGTCCATGAGCCGAGGTGCAATAAGCTACGCCGTCAGTCACTGCAGCGTTTCCTATTGAAACAGCTTTATGGGACGTCTGGTTCACTAGTGAACAGAAGAGGAAATAAGTGTAATAGTGCCAAACCGCCACTCTAAATAGACAATATATTTAAACATTAGGAGTAAATCAGTCTTTTACCTACTTTGCCATTTTTTACAGTAATTTCATATTCAGTGTTGAGAATGCAAACATCTCCAGCTGCTGCATAACTTCCTTCTGATCTTTGGGGCCGTGCATGTACCGTCATGATTAGATACCTCCTCCGCCTGTTCCTGCTCGCCACGCGTCGCCCACAATTTAGGACGTTCAATAAAAAACATTTCACTCTCCTCTAGGATCTCTTTTAAACTAAATAAATAAAGGAAATGCATATAATATGATTTAAAAACTGCCAAAGAATTGTTTGTCTTTAGGAGTCCAAGCCTATTTGGCTGGAAGTGTTTCGTATGGGGTAAGATTACTGTCAAAAATGTATTTCTTAATTTTTAAATGGTTTAAGATTTGTATTTGTTCCTTTTTGTGACGTCGGATGTTTCTTTAGTGAGAATACAAGTTCAGAGGTTAAAAAATACAAGTTACAAAATACGAACACGAACATAAGATTTACCGGTACGGATCTACAAACCTAGACAAAGCTGTTATACTCCTTACCAGTTGGTGGCAGCATTGCGCTTGAAGATTGTTTGCAAACCCGCAGTAAATGAAAAGAATAAAATGAAAACAGACCACTGAACATTTTACTGCACATGCGTGTAAAACAATATTTCCACAAAAGTATAACACACAATCGAGTTTCGTTTTTATCTTCTTGATTTGTGCCCGTTGCCGAACTATAAGCTGCATTACTGCCCCCAGGTGGTAAGGAGTGTAACAGCTCCAGAGGTTGAAGATTTGTGCTTGTAAATATATGACTCGTATTCGTAAATTTCAGACCTGTACTCAAGATTTTACGTTTTATGTATTCGCAAAAAGGAAACATCTGATGCAAAATGAAAAAAAGGAATTAACAGGAAACAAATACAAATGTTACATTATTGATTTAGACGGCTACACATAGTTGTTAAAAGTATTAATGTTTATTACTCCAGAAGAGGATAAATCCTGGATGTTTAAAAACACTTTTTGTAGAGAAGTAAAAGTACCATTTTTAAAACAACTTAAAGTATAAAATTCAAATGTAATGCAGGAAAAACTGTTAAGGACAGATGCTTTTACTGCACTACACTATTAAAGGAAAAATTTTTCTACCATTCTGGATGATAACTTCCTTAGACTTATTTTTCTCAAGCGTTTTTATAACTAATGGTAACGGTGTCAAATTCTAACTTTGCATCATCTTGAAAAACAATTTTGGTGTCATGTTGAGAGCAACAAGTTGGGGCAGCACTGAGTCCAACCACAGAGAAATTAATTGCCTGGATGAAACTAATTATTTTGATGGGTTTTATTTTTTTTAAATACCAACAGGCCATAATGAAAATGAGCTTAAATGAAACAAAACTACTGAATCTGTTTTTAAAATGTAAGAAGTAAAAGGTTATCTAAAAAAAAACTAAAGTATAAATAGCCAACATTTCTACTTAAGGTAAATTATTCCTACTTAGTTACTTAAAAATCCTCTGCCTACGCATTAATTTTTTGATGACTGGTATGTTACCCCATAGTTTCAGAGCGAGGCGCGTGATTGGACCAGCCAGGATTGGGTCACCGCGCCATAGTAGAGTACTAATAGGTTTAACATGGAACAATGAACCATTAAAGTGGTTATCTGGCCACTACAACCCGCTTCTAACCTTCTTTAGATCTATCATGGAAAAGTGATTCGTTTTTCAGCGTGTTTTTCTTTTATTCAATGCTTTCGTTTATAATGGCCGTTGATTATATCTACAGACTTTATTACATAATCCAGAAAATGCGATTTTCATTAACAATAGGACTCCCAGAATTCTGATCCTACTAGAACTCCCACTGGCCGTCAATTTGACCGGTGACATTTTTCCCAATGAATACATGAATACTGATGATGTCATCAACTGAAACGCTTCTAGTGTGGACAAACTGTAAACCCATATGTGGATGTAAACCATAAAATAGGTCTAATTCATATTTTGTTTAAAGGCTGTATTGTATGATATTATCGCTATCATCAATATTTTGAAGCATTTCTAAACGCCTGTTTCGCGGTTAGATTTCTTCTGAAAGACATTTTTTGGTATTAGCAAAGGAGTTCAAGGTAGAATGTTGGTTGCTAGGGAACGGTATAGAACGTTAATCAACCGCAAGAAGAATTAACAATGCAGCACTAACAGGAGCCGGCCAAAAAGATCTGCTGTGGGAGATTGAGGAAAATTTACCATATTTATTTTTTATGCTTTTATCTTATTAGAAAACTATGTGAAAATGAAGGAAATCTAGAAACAGGAAAAGTCAGTTAACATGAGCAACATATAATTAATTGAAAAGTTATTTCTCTTTAAAATCTCAACCGTCAGAATGAAGGCCTTAGAAGTTCTAGTGTTAACTTGTGAACTTAACCGGACCCACTTTGCTTTTTTTCAATAACAATTGTGTCCAGATGTGCTGGATGCAAGCGGCAGCACATCTGGGATGCTTCAGAATTACATCGGATGCAGCCGCCCTCACTGACTAGAAGCAAACCTCTTAGAAATTCGGTGGAAGTGAGGGGAAAGCAGATGAAAACTGCCCAGGAACACCCAAAGGGATCCAACAAAACACATTATAAAATTGACAACTATAAAGTCAATTGAGTAAAGCCGGGAATATACTGTGCGATTTTTTTACCCTTTTCTGGCCGACTTTCCAGTCGTGCGAGAATTTTTTGATTGGGCCGACTTTCAGCCTGATGGTGCATTGTACGCGGTTTAGTGTACAGGGGCTAACGAGGGGCGATCAGCCTCTAACGACCACCTCCACATCAGGAATCGTAAGGTCGGGAGAAAATCAAAGATGTTTGAAATTCAGTCGGCCGTTGTAAGGTGGTCGTGGGCAAATCTCTCAGTGCGCAAACAAGGATTCTTCTTCTTCTTCCTCAAAGGGAAACACAGAAGCATGGCGGGGGTGCAATGAGTGAAATGGAGTTCTTTCTGTAAAATTGACAGACCCCGTAGTAGCTACGTTTGCTCAGCCATGTCTTTGTCCAAAAACGATCGTCGCCTTTTGATTTTTGGGCTTTCAGCAAATCGTCGTGTCGCACAGTGTGAGAACAAACATGGTGAGCTGAGAACTTTTAAACCTTGCAATTTCTTCGTACAGTTTGAGTTGTAGCTGCGTACAGCGATCGAGAAAAAGAAAAAATAAATAAGCACAGTCTATGCCCAGCTTAAATAAACATTTGACGAAGACTTTACGGGAGTTTGAGCTTGACCCTTTTATCTTGTCGAGGTGGAACAGTGCAGAGGATTAGGGCAGACCTTAAGGAGCGTGTAGGTGTGTGTGCATCATCATTAAGGGTCTCCCTGAAGGGAGTGCGTGCGGTTAGCAGGCCTACCGCCCAGAGGGAAGCATTGTTACCTGATAAGTGGGTTAGTATTGCTGTCAAGACATGCTCTGCAAGATGGTAGGCTTCAGCTACCCATTCGTCTATGGCCTCCACCTCACTGGAATACGGGCGGATGCTCTGGTAGCTGGGAGGTTTGGCGTCTGAGGAAAAGGATGGCGGCTGTGTTGGGGTAAAACCTGACTTTGGCTGATTCTGATCAACGGACTCTTCCTCATCTTCTTGGTCGATGGTTAAATCTTTAAGAGTACTGATCGTGAGGCACTCTTGTTCTAAATCTGTGGCCGTGCTTGGAGAAGCCTGGGAGTGAGGTGGGACCGATGCGTCATACGGAAGCTCCAGATGGACATTGTCAGTTTCTTCATCCTGCTTTGACTTGAGACATTCTCGCATGAATTCTACAAAACTATCCACAGGCTCAGAAGCTGAGCTGCTGACGTTAGTCCCGTCTGGGTCCAACTGAGATGCAAGCGTGTCGCCATTTTCCTCGTCGTCTGCATGGATGTTGACATTAGTTTCCTCAACGCCCTCTTGTTTTTCAGCAGAGCTCATCATCTCACCTTGGAAACTGGAGTATGGGTTCTCTGGATAATCTTCTAAAGATGGCTGGCTATCAGATTTAGCAATGTCATCACCGTTCAGCGAAATGGCGCTGTCCAGATCCAATTTGTCATCGGCGTCGTCCTTTTGAGACGGATCACACAGGAAGCGTTCCTTTGCGTTCAACTTTCTCACATCAAACTGATCCAGAGAAGAGCCTATGTCAAAGTCGTAATCAAACGACTGTCTGTCGTAGATATCGTCCTGCATGAAGCTGGACATGGGAGGAGCAGCAGGTTTTACATAAGCTTCTTCTGCTGCTGCGGTGATCGTTTCTCTGACCGCAGGCTGGTTGGGCACGACGGGTTCTTGAGATGACGGATCAGCTCTTGAGGGTTTGAAAAGTATTTCCTGGGCTTCATCTGACCAATCGTCCTCATTGTCGGGGAAATCTACTTCTTCGTTTCCTCCTTCAAAAGGGGAAGTTTCTTTGCAGATTTCATTTTCTATGTTCTGCGTTTTGTCGGCTGAGTCTGCCCGATTGGGGAACACCTTCGACTTTAGGCCAGACGTCTCATCCTTCGTTCCAGACGTAGAGTCGAGAATCTTGTGTTTTGGGGAATATTCAGACTCTGAATCCACAGGTGAGGATGGAGGCGAGTAGCCTTCCATAAATTCAGTTTCTAATGGTCGTGTTCTGATCACTTTATCTTCGTAGCTTTGTGGTTTTGGTTCTGGGGTGTCTGGGGGCCCTGTGTCTGGGCCTTTCACAACCTCATAGTCATCATCTTCCTCCACCTCGAGTTCCATCTCTTCATCGCTGTAATTGGGTTCGTCCGTCTCGATCACATTTATGGTTGGAACCTGCATTAGCCTTCTCTCTGGCTTTGGAGAAGCTGCGTCTTTCTTATCTGTGGAAGCATCAGCAGGTGTCGGCGTAGGATCAGTGGTGTCATTAGATCCAGTTGCAACAACATGATCCTCAATGACTGTATCATCAGACTCTCCTGAACTATCTCCTTCATTTGCCTCTGGTTGCTCTACGTCTCCCATCCAAAAGCCTTTATCAGAAACGTTCTGATTGGCGGCAGTGCAGACGGGAGGCGATGAAGGAGGAGATGTGGACCCAAACCCTGCGGGAGGAGCAGGTGAAGCCATCATCATCGAATCAAGACTAGATGGATCTTCTACACTTGATTTGCCTTTAGGATCCCACATGTAAGCCGTTGGCAAAAAGCTAACATCAAACTCTTCAACCTCGGATTTTTTCTCTTCAACAAATTCCTCTTTTTGTGTTGGACCTTCAACGGGTCGATCCATGAAAGCATCGGGAACGTCAGCAAATGCAGGAGGTATCTCTGTACTCGTCTCCTTTCCAAGGACCAAGTTTGTGCTTTTAGTGAAACCACCATCCTCAAAATCTGGCACCGGGGGTAAATGTGCCTTCATCCACTGTTCGGTCTCCTCAAATTCACCAACTTTTCTCGTTTCTCCAAGGATTTCAAACGGTGATTCTGGTGACTCCAGATCAGCACAACTGTCTGTATTCTGAGGCCCCTCGGCTGCAAATTTGGAGCTTTCAGTGGAAGATTTGAGCCCCTCGGCCACAGATTTGGAGCTTTCAGTGGAAGACTTGAGCCCCTCGGCCACAGATTTGGAGCTTTCAGTGGAAGACTTGAGCCCCTCGGCCGCAGGTTTAGAGCTTTCAGTGGAAGATTTGAGCCCCTCGGCTGCAGGTTTGGAGCTTTCAGGGGAAG